>JAOTRH010024501.1:0-21724 GCA_034768845.1 Heliamphora exappendiculata | reverse complement strand
TTTTAATAGAAACTTAGCAACAAAAGCCAATATTGTTGTTTAAGTCTAACTTATTAAATATTATTTTGTAGAGTCATAGAAGAAGCATAAAGTGATTATACAAGTAATAATTTAAATGATGACAACAAAGTTGAGCAAAGATCAAATGAAGAAAATAAACTAGAGGACCCTAAAGTTGGAATGTTGTTTGACTCTATCAATCATCTTATGGAATTCTACAAAAGTTATGGTAACGAAAATGGATTTTCTGTTTGTAAAAGATCATCTGCTAAGGGAGATGATGGGGAGTTGAGGTATTATACTGTTATTTGTTCTCTTCATGGAAAGTCTTTGAATAAATAAAGTATTCCCATTAGATTGCGTCCGATATTCAAAACAGATTGCAAAGCTGAGCTTGGGGTATCTCTATGCCCAGATGGAAGGTGGCGAGTAAGTTCCGTTGTACTTGACCATAACCATGGATTGAGTCCAAACAAATCCCAATTTTACAGATGCAATAGAACACTTCAACCATTTGTGAAAAAGAGACTTGAATTGAATGATAGAGCGGGCATCAAATTGAACAAAAACTTCCATTCAATTGTTGTGGAGGCAGGGGAATATGAAAAGTTGATATTTCTAGAGAAGGATTGTAAAAATTATATTAATAAAGTTAGACGTTTACCGCTCGAAAATGGAGATGCAACCGCACTCCACAATTATTTTTTAAAAATGCAAGTTGACAATTCTGACTTCTTTTATATGATGGATTTAGATGAAGAGGGCCGCCTAAGAAATGTATTTTGGGCAGATGCAAGGAGTAAGGCAGCATTCAAAGAGTTTGGTAATGTAGTTACTTTTGATACAACATACTTGTCAAATAAGTATGACATGCCATTTGCACCTTTTATAGGAGTGAACCATCACGGGCAGTCAACCTTGTTAGGATGTGAATTGATTTCAAGTGAAGATATAGAGACATTTATATGGTTATTTCAATCTTGGTTTACTTGTATGTCTGAATGTCCTCCAAGTGCAATAATTACAGATCAAGATATAGCTATGAAAAATGTAATAGAAGTTATTTTTCCTGGTACACGACATCGATGGTGCTTATGGCATATTATGAAAAAATTACCTGAAAAATTGAGAGGATACAAGCAATATGAATCAATAAAATTTGCTATGCAGAATATTATTTATGATTATCTAACAAAAGATGAATTTGAAGAGAGTTGGTGCAGGTTTATTGCCAAGTACAATCTTGAAAACAATGAATGGTTGCTTGGATTGTATAACGAGAGGCGTCTTTGGGTGCCAACTTTTGTGAAAGACATATTTTGGGCAGGAATGTCAACTACACAACGAAGTGAAAGCATGCATGCATTTTTTGATAGGTATGTCTATTCAAAGACTACATTGAAGCAATTTGTAGAACAATATGAAAATGCTCTTCGAAGTAAAATGGAAAAAGAAAATCATGAAGATTTCAATTCCTTTAATTCATGGATACCCTGTATAACCCGTTATGATATGGAGAAACAGTTTCAAAGTGCCTATACGTCGACTAAGTTTAAAGAGTTTCAACGAGAACTAACATGAAAGATTTCTTGTGATCTGTCTTTATGTAAGGAAGGTGTTGATATTTCGAAATATGAAGTAGATGAAGATATGTCATTTGGAGAAAACCACCGGCTTCCAACTTTCAAGGTTTGGTTAAATAATGATACTAACGAAATTAATTGCAATTGTCAATTGTTTGAATTTAGGAAAATATTATGTAGACATGTAAATATGGTGCTCCTTCATAAGAAGATTTATCGAGTATTAGACAAATATATTTTGAAAAGATAGAGCAAAAATGTCAAAAGGAGTCACATAAAAGTTCGAATTAGTTATGACAATTGGTGTAAAAAATCTGCAGTACATCGTTTTAATAAAATGTGTAACGCCTTTTGTGAGGTTGCCGATTTGGCTACAGATTTTGACAATAGGTGTGAAAGAGTAATGAGGTGGATAAGTGAATTAAGAGATGATCTAAAGAAAGAAAATGATGCTTGCGATGGCGATCAACTTGTCCTTGTGGATGTTCATAACATTTCAACCTCATGTGGAGATCGTCTTGAAATTACAAAAGAGAGCAAAAATGTACTTAATCTGGTGGCTATTAGATGCAAAGGGCGACCACCATACAAAAGAAAGTAGTCTACTGTTGAAATAATTATTAAAAAAGTTGTCAAGAAAAAGGTGTGCAGGAAAAGGACAATGGTAGTAGTTTTGCTATGTTGCCAATTTAGATTCTCAGTTAAATTTTCACCATATCTCTAATATTGTTTGTTGGTTGTTAATTTGTATTTTGCAAGAATATCATGTGATGGAGAGTGAAGAACTTCAAAATGAACATAGTACAATCTCTTCAATAGAAACCAATGTAGCTGGAATACAAGAGAGTTTAAAATTTAATGTGAGTTTGTTTATTTTTAAAAGTATCTAGTGGTTGAGTTTCAGTTGACTTAATAACTTTTACGAGCGCTATTATATATATTGTAGAAGTCTGAATTGTAACATAGAAATCAAGTTGTTGCAGAGAGTTACGACTTTCATGGACAAAAATTTTGGGGGTCGCTCAATTGGTCAGCTATGACTGGGCAACAAAATATTTATCCAATGAATTTATTTAGACAACAATATATGGTATCTGCACATTCTAATACACCATGGACCAGGTTCTTATTTCAATTAACACATTGTTAAATTATGAAGGTCCAACATGTTGATAATTGTAAGAAAACTAATCAATTCTTTGTATTATTTTTTCTCATTATTCACAGCACTACAGCATTTTGGAATCACAATAAAAAAGGAGAAAAAAGAATGGAGACCAAGCTACATGCCTATCATGAGGGGAACAACAATTATTGATAAGCTTGGTTCATCACATATTTTTGGGAGGTTATTGTGTTTGGCCTACAACATACTTTGAATTTAAGCTAATATTATTGCAATATTTTTTGGATGAATTGAATCCTTCATTTTTTTTTTGTCCTTTATAGTTTTTCAAAGGTTGTAATGAATCGATTTCTCTGTTGTGGTTCTACAAATTCAAGGAGATTAAGGATTTTTTGTCTTACCTTTGCACCACTTACGCTGGATCTTATTTGTATCTTTTATTTCATCTCTTATTTGCACTTTAAAACCTCTTATAAATAGGCGCATCACAAATTTGAAGCCAATCATCTCATTTTATTTAAAATATAAAACTAAATTATCCAAACAAAATCATCTCATTGATTTTGCTGCTATGGTTGTGTTGCTACGCTGCTAAGTGCTGCACTTTGTTTTGGGTTTTTGCTGATTTGTGTTGCTGCAATTGGGCGGCCTCTCTGCCTCTCTGTCCTTGTTATGTGTTACTGCTCTTGAGATGCCTCTTTGGTTTTTACTACTCTGCCATTGCCCTTGCTCTTGGCTTTGCTCTGATTGTTCTTTTTGGGGGTTGCATTGTAGTGCTGGACTTGGATTTTTGCTGTCCTGTTTTGTTGATTTGAGTTGATGCACTTGGGATGTCTCTCTGTGGTGCTGCAATGGGGGATGCTTCTCTGTGTGAGTGTTGTGTTCTTGAGGGAAAAAATATTATTTGAATAGAACCAAAATTAGCTCATAGTACAAACTCCATTTTCTCTTAAAATAGGGACTACACCATTTTTTTACTGCGCAAAACTTTTTAATTCTTGAGAATATTCAGTTAAAAAAATGTAGAAAAACCCTTTTTTATGTCAATCATCTTATGAGATTTTACAAAAGTTATGAGTATATTCAGTATATTAGGAAAATATTATTGGTACGTATTTTTATTCATGACACTAACAGGAGAGTGTACAATAGTAATTTATTAGTATTTATGTTAAAATTCTTATTTCATTAAATAAAAATAAATATTATTTTTAAATTTTACATTTTGTTATTTTGAACCATGCAAATGGCAAAAAGAAGAGGTGAAATAACAGTTTAGATAGATAGAAAATAATTCCCACTTTTATGAGAGAGAGAAAGAGAAAGAGGCATTAATTTTGGAATTAGTAATAACTAGTGGGCCAAGTTACTGACGTGAATATTATATGTAGATGCCAGGTCATTTGGGTTAATAAGTTGGTAGGTTAAATTGGGCATTTTAGTATTACTGTATTATATTTTAAAAGTAATTAAAGTTTAAATAGAATATTTTAAAAATTAGTGTTTTGATCTTCTTTTTTTTTTTGTCAAATGGATAATGTTGGCTTTTTTGCATTTTTAGCTAAAAAGTTAAAAAGTTAAAGTTTCCAAACAGGCCCTAAGATTAATATTTAACCCCTTGATTGTTTGTTAAAAAGATAATGTTGTCCCTTTCTAACGTATTTTAATTGGAATATATGAATAGATATTGATTAATTGCTAAATTGATATCAAGCAAAAATTTGTTTCCTTCACTGCCTTGCCAGATGAGATATGAGCGCGACTCAAAGTAGGGCCATAAATGAGTTGAGTCGATTTAAATAGTGAATTCAAGTCTATTAAATATTAATTTTGTTGGACAATCTGTTTAAAACAGAAATATTAAAAGAAAAAGGGGTTTTAAAAATTGTTTTCAACTATTGTAAAACAGACAGAATGTATATATTAAAACAAATAAATTCTGTATTAAAAAAAATTGTACTGAGTTTTACAAGAACAAAGACAATAAAGATTAAAAATGAAAAACAGTACAGAAATATTGCAAACATAAGAACAGAAACTAGTATTCTTATAGTACTGTTAAATCGAAAATAGAAGACAGATGATTGATTGAGTGCAGTGTTTGACGCTGTATTTTTAAGGAAAAATTCGGTCTCGTCTTGGTGCTTGTGAAATTCAAACATTTATCTCCCATGATAAAACAATAGCGTGGGCAGTAAAAGCACTACTACATGCACACACAGCGAAACAATGACGCCTAGAACTCTCTCTGTTAGGAAACAGAACGACGGGAAGGAAAAGAGGAGTTTAGAGATTGAATGATTAGAACCGAAAGAGGGACAGCCTTTAAATCGGCAGTGAAATGGGTTTTTTGCCATTGCTAGACAGGTGCAAACTTCACCGTTTGCCGATTTGATCACACCCGAACCAATGTGAAGGTTTAAAATATAATCGTTATGCCGCAGTTCTTAACGGAAAGAAATAAAAATTGGAAGAAAAATTAATTAAATAATTTAATTATTAAATAATTAAATTAATTAATTATTAAAATGAATTTGGTCCAAAAATTAAAAATGGACCAACATACAACCCAAGTTCAGCTCAACTGGTTGCCCAGCGTCATGTGTAGTTTAGACACGAATCCACATTTAAGTAAGTCCTCTCATATCCACAAAACTTGGTACCCTATATGGCCCAAAGCTAGATTCCAACTTGAGTTGTATGTGCTGCTCAACTTTTCATCTCCCAAGCAATGTGGGACAAGATTTCCAAATCCAATTTTTTTAACTTCAAGCTATCATCTTTGGAGCTAAATTTCATTCACTACAAAAAATAATTTTGCCATAGTAATTACATATATTAATAGTTCATATGTAATTACACAATTTGTCTTCACTCATCCACATTTAATATAATGTGAATCTCCATCTAAAAATTCTTCAAAGATTATAAAAAAACAAGTTTTAAAAGCCATTTTTTCCAACACATTTTAGCATTCTCATTTTTCTTTGGATAAGTAAATGATTAATATACCAAAAAAAATATTACAATGTAGATAAGAAACACATTCTAACTAAAAAAAAAAACAACTCTCACTGCATGAGAGGTTAGAAAAAACCAAACAAAAAAACAAAATAGCTTACACGTCTCAAAAGAGACAAAATCAAAAAACACAAAATGTCAACATATCAAAATTAAAACACTCTATTCAAGATTACCAAAGATATTTTTTCGAACAGTCAAGAGGTTTTTAATCTTTTCATCTAACTTTCTCTTATTCTTATATCTAGAGACTGAGTTTAATTTATATTTATCTTTCAATTTAACCTTATTAGTCCCATTGCAAGGGAAATGAGATAGCAAAATAGATCTATTTGGGGGAGTTATATGAATGACATCTGTAACATTTTGCTTCTCTTCAAAATTATCTATTAAAAAAAAGATGTCCAAAGTATTTAGAGATTTTAGAGGATAAGAAGCGAAAGTCTCAACATGCTTCTTTGGAGGTTGAGCAACTCCCTCTGGAGAAGCTTGATTAATATTTTTTTTTCTTTTCTTCACATCGACTCAATCATTATTAGCGTTCTTATTAACATTCTTTTCTTTTTTCTTCTAAACTTATTTTTTCACGTTCTTTTGTGCATTCAAATAATTTTTGAGAGTTTGGCCAAATATATCACATTTAAAACATCGTTGAAGAACCCAAGAGCTTTCAATCCAAATGCCATAGGATTCTCCATATCCTAGATTAATATGAAAGAATTTCTAAATTTCTTTATTGGCTTATACCTCGATTTGACAATGTTTATCTTATTTATGTAATTTTTCTTAACAACTCAATATTCTGTACCATATAAAATAGTTGCTTTAATACCTATCTAATAAAATTTTTCTTAGAGTATGTTTATAAACAGTTTGTGATCAAAAGTTAAGTTCTGATGAATGGTAAACTTAATTTTTTATGCATCCACAGCAGGATGGACCCAGTGGTAATCCTTACCCTTGGTTAAAGTTGTTTCAATATTATGGTTGGTTCTACAGTGGTCGGGCCATGGCAAGGCAACCAAGAAAACAGTCAAGAGCTTGTTGTCAACTAGCTTAAAAATTAATTTTTTTTTATATTTTTATATTTTTAATTAAAAAATTAAATTGAGTTAAAAGCATATTATTTGATAAATTAACTTTTAACTTTTTTTCAAGTTAGTTGATTGAGTAAAAAAATTTTTTTTTGCCTTTTGTTTAAATTGGAAAGTATTTTCTTTCTATATAATTAATTATAATCATTCTATATAATTAACATTAATAATAAATAAATTATCAAACATATGTATTATTATCTTGTAGAATGAGATAAGAGTTTCAATAAAATATTTTAAACATTAGTGTTTTAATTTAACTTTTAACTTTTTTAGCTTTTTGTTTTTTTTTTATAGTTATGTTGACTTTTTTAAATATATATATTTTTAGCAAAAAATTTAAAAACTTGGATTGCCACTCATGCTGTGATCAATTACCAGTTTGTCCCTAGTCCACCATTGAAACTTGTCACCAGAAGGTCAAATTAGTCATCACCAGAAGGTCAAATTAGTCATCATCTACATGCCTGTCCTTAATTGGGGGGGGGACTTTATTTTGTACAGGGTTCCCTCCCTCTTTTACCAAAAGCTTTTGCTTTGGTCATGATCAAACTTGTCCACCACCACCATGTCTGACCAGCTTAAATTCACAAGATTTCTCAGACCCCTCCTTCCCCATATTAACACAGTCCCCCAGTTAGAGATCTCAGAGAAAAAACAAAAACTGATAGAAAAATAAGGGAAGTTTCCTATCTCATATCAGGGCACAAGATTGAAATTCTTTTCATCTCTGTAAGTGCCATTTTGTTTATCATCCTCTTCTCTTGAAGCTCCATTGTAACTTTCAATGCTCTTCTTCTCCTACTATACATTTATGCTTCTCTCTGTGTATGTAATTTCTGCTTCAGATTTATTTCATTTTATCTTCAGAGGTTTTCTCTGATTTTGATCTTGCATTAATCCAAGACAAGTTAGAAAAGAAGTTAAGAATAAAATTCCTTCACACAAAGACCATATCACATTCTCCACTCCAAACAATTAAAGTTATATTTTACATGAAAATATGTGAGAAGAAAAAAATCAAAACTTATTCTATACCTCTCTGCAAACCTAAAAGGCAAAAAAAAAAAAAAAAAAAAACCAAGTAGGAGTCCAATTCAAATTGTTGATCCTCCTTTCTCTCTTTTTCTGCTTCTTCTTTTGCTTCTTCAAGACCCCGTCTTCAGGGGGTGATATGGGCGAGGTGCCGATGTGTAATTACAATCTCAATGAGTAGGAAACACACTGCAGGTTCTGTACAAATGATAAATCAAGGACAAAAGCTTGGCTGGGAAAATGATTACCTGATATCTGAATCCCATAATTTGAAGAATAAAAATAGAATGAAACACGTCAAAGGCACACTGGAAATCAATGCGAATATTGGGGCTGGTAACCGTAAGGAGAACGCAGAACAAACTGTTAGATCTGGCAGCAAATACCAGAATGCACCGTAAAACATTCTAGATTGAAACGCAGATCCTAATAGGCCTCTTCAAAAAAACTCAGGTCGAAATAACTGCGATCCAAAGGAAAGAGAAGGAAAAAGCTTTATATGCCAAGAACTTTTGGTAGTTATCCTTGCAGTTAAACCCTGCAAACTCTGTACGTGAGATGGATCAGTAGGGTTGACTATAGACTCTGAAGCAGAGCCCTTTTGCAGGATGGAGGTTGTGAAGCATTGTTGCTTGGATTAGGCGATGGGGAGTCCATTCCAAGCGTTTTCAGTAGGAATTGTCTCTCCTGAACAATGCATCAAAATATGCAGTCACTTAACAAACTGGCAGGAACACGTACTAAGTTTTACAATAGAAATTATAAAAGAGTAGTATAATTAACAAATTGAAGAACTGTTTTACCAATTACCGCGGTAATACTAAGTGGTAGTGGTGGTGGAGGTTGGAAAGTGTGGAAGAAAGGATGGTTAAATGTGAACACCTGACCATCCTTTTTAATATCTATAACATTTATCAGCAGGTTAATCAGAACATGGGCCAGACAGCATGCAGGCCACTGCTTGAAATAATGGACCATCTATAAGTCATGATAACAAAAGTCATGCTTTTGGTTTTTTACTTCTTTAATATAATGTTTATAGTAAGTTTAATAACACAAAATATAGATAACTAAACATGTTAATGGTTGATATGGAAACAAAATATCACGTGTTTTAAAAAAGCGAGTAAATTTACTTGCCTTATGTTCGAATAGAACCTTCATGTTTGTTCTGATTGACATTTTACAAAAGGCTTTCCGCGCGCGCGCGCACACACAGAGAGAGAGAGAGAGAGAGAGAGAGAGAGAGAGAGCACAAAACAAGAAAGAAGGGAAGATAAATAAGACAAATAAACAACGAGGAAGGACGATTCATAGAGGAAAGTAACTTCAGGATTATTGTCACCATACAACTACAGTGGGACTTGGAATCTAAATGATCATAATTCAAAGCAGAGTGAGTTTTTATTGTGATCACATCCATTTAGAAGTATGACACGAGCTGTTGGTTAGGATATATATAGGAGGTTTCATTTGCTATTTAAGATCAACAATTTTTCTTGTATATGCTGACCTTGATCATTTGCAATTCTGAATGGCCCATGTATATATTCTAAATTTCTATTAACAGAGTGAGATACCTATCCATTGTTAGTTATGTCTTGAACTTTTGTTAGCAAAAGTTTTATTTTGTTTTTGATATTCATTCCAGCCACCAGAGCATGTACTGAGTGTTGTCCGAAACTCAGGAGGAAAGCTATAATTTAGCAGCACAATGCTGTGCTGAAACAATAAAAACTCTGTTTCAGTCTCAACATAACAAGTGTTTGTCTCAAATCCCAATTACTTGGGATCCCTTTCCTCCACATGGATCCCTTTCCTCCAGTTGACTCTGTTGAAGGACAATTGATCACTAGTCTAAGTCGTTTCTGCTAAGTTGAAAGTTAAGGCATTGAATAAAAGGAACAAACTCAGTTGGAAAGAACAAACTCACTAGTCTACATGATTTGCAAACCTCCACAGCAAAGATTACCAAGTCAGACATTTGATGAAGTTCTTAGTTGAGTTCAGTGACATTAAAAATATAATGTTTTTTTTGTGTTAGTTAACTTCATTCTACAAACATGTCTTGCAAGATTTTCAAAAATGTCTTTTATGTCTTTTTCCAATTTTAGTACTTTTATGCAGTGAACTTCCTTAACATTGATACACAGGACATATCTCCACCTTTTTTTTTCTTCTGGTCGAGATGCATTTCCAACCCATTTCAGTGGCAAGGTATTAAATTATTGCTATGGATTAGAATGTGCGAGCTAAGTGGAGTTTATGATAGATATCAGGCCCCCATTGTTGGCCTTGGGCATACAAACACAAATGGACTAGAACATGTAAGTCTCAAAATTGAATTCCCGCTAAAAAATTTCAACCCTAAAGTTGATCACCGGAACATAGCATAGGGTATACTGCAAGCCTGCAAGGTACTAATGCTTTGAATGTAAATGAAATTCTGCATAACCAGGGTTAGTTGGTGGTGATGCATCTGCTGCTTGTATGCTAATGTTGATAGCTTCTCTATCATAATAAAAGTGCTAGTGATGAATTAACATTAGCAGGCCCAGGACTACTGCAGTTACTACTCTAGCTGCTATTGGGAATGGCATGATAATCGCAAGCAGACTGGAAGTCTTACTCATGGAAAGATTCAGAAGATACAGGATCCTATTAGTCTCACTATGATTGATTCAAAACACACTTTAAATGCTAATGCTGCCACGATTTGAGATCAAAATCCCTCTCTCTCTCTCTCTCTCTCTCTCTATATATATATATATATATATATGTATATATATATATATATATATATATATGCTTGTGTGGGTGTGGATGTGGTGAGCGTGTGGCTTGGTGACATGAAGCTTAGTGCAACTGCTACTATAGGCTTAATAATCAGCATATTATAATATAAGATAACTTACACTTTCAGAAAATTTTGGGCTGGGAATCCCGGCGGCTAGGGATCTGAAAATTGGGGTTACTTGAAGAGGAGAACTGAACTCTGTACTTGAGAAGGCAGAGATGACTCCATCATGATCATTTAGGCCAGTGCAAGATGGTAACATATCTGCAGCAATAAAATAAAAAATCAGCAGAAAGATACTTCTGTAGGATTATATCAAATACATAATGACAAAATAAGACATTGCTCACTGAATAAAACAATACAGTTACCTTGAGTTGTGGTTGCACCAGAGAGAATTCCATTTTCACAATTACCAATACCATATTGGCCTCCTATATGAGTTGATTGTGATTCGATTATGCTGTCTTGATGTAGTGCACATAGGTCAACTTCACTTTGTTCTGTTTTATTACCAGCTATCTGGGAGAGGAGTGTTGATCCGGTACTGTACTCAGAGCCGCCTGGGGACTCCTCGTATAGATCAGGTTGCCTAGTGTAACAAATCAACTAGATTTATACTACAAATAAAAACAGTTTGAATCTTAATACTATTAAGCTTTGTTTGTTACCTCCAAGATGGTCGAATGTCCTCATTACTACTCCTTATGTCCTCTACCAAGTCTTTAAAATTTTCAAATTGAAAATCCCCATCAATTCTCAGAATATGACTCCCTTTGGTTTGATTGAGAAACTCTTGGAGAACCTGAATACCATATTTGGTTTATATTAGACAAGAAGCAAACACCAGGGCAATGTGTACGGTTTCCCACTATTGCAACTTAAAAAGAACTTGATCGTCTGCAAGACCATGTGGCAATATAGACATGTTATACCCTTACTTCCATCCCGTATCTGTAGGGATTGACAGCATCAATTCAACCTTTCTTGAAGGTATGTCGCAATGACTAATAAAAGTAAAGATAAAATCAACATACTAGATACCTGTTTCTGCCGTTATAACAAATAATTTGTCGAAAATTTAAAGAAATGATTGGTTTTTTTTCTCATAGTCATTTTGAACATTAAACAGACAGTGAATGCTTTTTCCAGTGAGTCACGGTAGGTTTTCTGGCAATGGACAATCCTCAGACTAGCACGATTAATCATTGTTAACAAAAGGTAACCCCAGCTGTTCCTCACCTTCCATGCATTTTCAAGACTCTGGTCTGTATTCTCTGTATTAACTTTGACTGCAAGCGAGCTAAGTAGTTCTGCTTGTTGCATCAATGCAAGTATCCTTGGGTCATTCCTTTTGAGAAATGTCCCTTGGGTCTTTTTATTACAAGTTGTTTCTGGAAAAGAAAGGAAGCCAAAACTTATCAGCAGTTTAAACACGGATGACGAATAATTATCAAACACTTGTATTTTTAAATATGAAATCAACAAACATTTGTTGTATAAAATATCTATGCATTGATCTGTTCATTTTCTACAATGTACCATCAAGGTTGTAAATGGGCAATAATCTAGTTCATGAAACCAAAATGTTTGGTGGCTCACCATCATTGGACGTTTCCTTGGCACTGTTGGCATGATGCTGAGTAGGCGGGTTTCCAACATTATGGAAGTTCTGCACAAGTACAGCAAATGGAGGTCTTGGCTGCGGATTTGTTGTTGTTCCACATTCCCTGGGCAATTTCTCTCCATGGCTGCATTTTACTGTGAGATCAGAGATATGGGTCTCCCTAAATCACAACATTGAAAGTTATTTTTGCAACATTTCAATCTTATTGACATTTACTGGTAACTGGAGGCATGCTACATAGTTGTACCTCATCTTCTTCAGAGGTGTAGCAGTTTCAGATATTCCAGTTGTGTTGAACCCGTTTCTGAAGATAACCCTTTTGTTGTTTAGATTGATGTTTGAAGTAGTATTCTCTTTTGCTAGGGCTTCATGTTTTTCCCTCTTCTTGCACAGGGTGGAAAATCGATTCTTCACAGCGTTATCAGTTCTATAAGCAGAGATGCACACGTTAGTTCATAATAACTACGATGAACCTTTCCACTGTCAAATGGAAACAACTATTTAACTTTATATACCTCCCTGAAACCACCTTTGCTATTTCAGTCCATCTGTTACCAAATATTTTTTGAGCCTGCAGTTTTTCTTAAGATGTAAGATTCCCATGGAACAATAAGGAAATGCTTAACTAATATGAATAATATTGGTATTATACTTGATGGAGCATTGTAGACGACAAAATTCATCTTCCTAGGTCTGTTGACTGGCCAGATTATAACTTTGCTCTGTTTTCTTGCAAACTCAAACTAACTGATTATATCAAAGCAAGTTAATTGACCGACGAATGGTCGAACAAAGATGTCATTGCATAGTGCAAACCAAAATTTCAAATATTGTGTTAGAAACAACATTGGTAGTATTGCTATATTGCAACTAGGAGTGAGTTTGCAATGAAAAAGTAAGAACATCAATTTACCTCACATAAGAGCTGGTCTTCCTCTGGAGACCATCCCCCCTTCTTGAAATCAGCATTCAAATAAGTGTACCATCTGCAATGGTATCGTTACATCCGCATCATCAAGGCCGGAAAACCAAAGAACAAAGTACGAATTATTGGAAGGACAAAGGAGAACATTTTTTTTTTAATTCCTATTTAACCTTCTTCTGCATTGCCTGGTTGTTTTATCCTTGAATTTTGATGCAATGATTGCCCAACTACACAAAAAACAAAAACAAAAAACAAAAAACAAAAAACAAAAACAATAAAAGCTATCAATTTCATTCATCAAGCAAATTGATTGAGATTTTCATTGCCCCAAAAGAAAAATCGAAGATAAATAACAAAACAAGTAAGTGGGAAATAAAAATAGGCTCTACCTGTCAGTTCCATGGAGTCGAATTTTCTCGCGAAGTATATTATCCTCCTGCAATTCCAGAAGTCCATATTACATTACATGATAGCCAAAAACAGGGACATGAAATTAGTGAAGAAACCGAGAACACAGAAAAGAGGAACAAAACAAGAAGAGACCTCTTGAGACCATGAAACGATGTGGCGCTCTTTCTGCTTCGGAACTTCATCATTATTGTCACCCTTGGTCTTCATATTCTGCACTGATTCGCTCTGTCTTCAACCAAATTCTTCAGTTCCCGATCGAGCTCTCGCATGCTATAAAAGTGTCTCTTTTGGTCCGCTATATAAAAACGCAACGCAAAAAGAGCCCTTTCCCTCTCTTTTTCTCCTTTACCGAAACTGTTTGGATGTTGCTTCAAAACGGAAACACAACACTACGCGTCTTTTACATCAACGAAATCGCCTCGGATGCCATCTTTTTCACTCGCCTTTGATCTAAACAATCGCAGAATCCAAATTAGTATTTTTCCTCAAGCAAAACACAAGAAATACGAAAAAGTTACACTATTTACACAGATTTAAAATAAAGAATTTATCACAAATTAGTATTTTTTTATCAATAAGATAATTTACTTAAATAACATATCATCCTACCGATAAAAGTAAAAAACACTAATCCGTAATTGAACATGTGATTGAAATACGTATAGTTATAAACACGGACAAATTACTTGTCACGCTATCAATCAACTTATGATCCGATAAGAACAGTGATGTTTCAAACTTCTCGAGATTCGAGAAATAGAGAGCCTTCGTATGTATATATATATATATATATATACACACACACACACACAATATGTGATGAAACTTAGATCCGAGAGTTTGAAAATGACCTTATGGCGACTGTAGAGAATGGAGTTGAATGATGATCGGTTTGATTCGACGATTCATTCCATTTCTCTTCTCTCCCCTCACTCTCTCTCTCTCTCTCTCTCTAGAACAAAAAAAATAAAAAAAGCAACGGATCCCTGCTTTTGAGCGCGGAGATGAAGGGGAGTTTGAAAAATAACGCTGAAATCCACGAGAGTGTAATCAATGGAGAGAGAGAGAGAGAGAGAGAGAGAGAGACTAAACGCATTACCTAGAATATGTATGTATGTATGTATGTATGTATACATAGAGATAGATATATTTGTGGCGGTGTTTGTGATCAGTAAAGTATGTTTTGAAATAGGAAAATAGTACCATCTCATCTCTGTTTCTTATTAAAAACAGTACGTGACGTTCTTCGTGACCCAACCTCCTCCTCCTCTTTGGCTCTTCCTCCTCCTCTCAGGCTCGATTGAATGATTAATGGGTTATTGGATGCGGTTGTTCACGTTCGAGGTTATGGTCGACTTAAATTAAATAAGTTAATAAATTAAATTTTATATTATTTATTTTTATTTTTAGTTATTTTTTTATTTTTTAATTAAATTTTTTTTATTTTTTCAGTTCAGATCATTGAGATAATTTAAAAAAATAAAAAGTTATAATCAAAAAATTAAAAATATTCAGAATAAAAAAAATAAGCAAAAATTAAATTTTAAAAAAAATAAAAATTAGTTTTATGCACAAATAAAATATGTGAAAATGATTAGTAATTTTGAGTTTTTTTTAATAATTTTGCTTTTTAAAACACAAAAAGTAAAAATAAAGAAGATAAAAATAAAGTCAAATAGGTGTCAACAACTCTATTGGGTTAAGTCATAAATAATTTTGTATTTGACTTTAATTAGATCATTTGTTAGTAGACTGTAAAATTATTTCTCTAAACATTAATTCAAATACATATAAATTGGTACAAAAATCTTAAAATATGTATATAAAGAAGTAACAATGCCAAATAGGCCGATATGGTAAAAGTATCAATGATTGGAAATTCCACTAATTTTGGATTTTTCCAATTGAGCCATACCACAATTCAAATATTTAAATGATTTACGTGTTCATGAATTTGACAACAATGAAAAACAATTCTTGAGATGGGTTGGTGATTGAAAGATGTGATAGTGAAACCATTGAATTTGTTGTCAATTATGGTTTTGTGAAGAAAGATGGAGAAATTTGACCGTTAAATGGGATTTAAAATAAAATAAATAAAATTTTTAGTAATAATTTAAATATCAATTGATATTTAAAAAGTAATTGTGCTAAGATTTTTACTAATTTTAATCCCATACAAATGATATCTTACTAAAATACATTTATTAAAGAATAAAGCAAATTTCAAAGTATGACAAATAAATAAAGATCCCATAACGATTTAATAATGTTTGAAAGTTACATATTTCATATTCAATTGCCAAACATAGTTAATCTATAATTATATTAGTCAACTAGATTACCAAAAATTGATACTAATATGCATAAAATAAAATAAAAATAGTTAACAATTATAGCATTAATATTTTATTGGTTTTGATACTATTAATAACTCGAAATACATTTTTTTCTGAATTTGTTTATGTGTTTTACATGAGAAAAATGACTTTTTTCTTACAATAAAAAATTAGCAGTGTTTCTTTCATTTATGATTTTATTCGTTTTGAATATATACATATATCATTCTACGTACTAATATAACTAGTAGTATTAAAAAATTTATATTTATATAATTATCAATACTGATACAATCTCATTTTAAGCTGATTCTTTATTGGTGAAATACCAAATTACGCCATATTCAATAGATGAATAAGAATTCTATAATGATTGAATAACATATAGAAATTATTATAAATTACATCTTCTATATTTTATTACCAAACACAATCAATCTACAATTATGCTAGTTAATTGGATTACTAAAATACTTATCCATAGAGAATAAAAAAGAAATAGTATTATATTTTAATTAAGGACAAATCAGTGATAATATCCTATCTATTGATATAATCAGTCTAAAATTTATTTAATTGGACTAATGCTCTTGTGTAGTTTTAAAAAAAATGATTAATCTTAAAATATTCCTAAAATAAATTGAGAGTAGGCCCATATTGTAACAATAATTCAAAGCTATATTTTCAAATTTTGAAATACAATACACCTTCCTACATTGACAATCGCTTTTAATGCAATTAAACCTTATATTTACTAAGGATATTTCTTAGGTGATTCTAATTGCACACACTTCATTGTTTGTAAACCAATTTTATGCATTGGAACATTTGTACATAATGTATTAACATTTGTACAAGTAAATGTCAAAAAATCATGCGCATTTAGAATCACCCAATCAATTAACATAAAACAAAAGACTTTTAACAGTTTACTTCTTAAAAGGTATTTAAATATGCAGTTAATCCCATAAAAAATTAATTTGTACGAATTGTTTCTTAAATTAATTTAAATGTAGCAATAAACCTCTCAATTTAACTTTCGTTAATGTTTTCGTTAAAATTTTCTATATATACAAAAAATGTAATCTATTTTAGGGAGGTTTTTGATATTTTACCCCCATAAAATTCAAGAAGTGTAATTAGTCCTTTAAAAAATTAATTGGAGTACTATATTGCTATTTGACTTTTATTCAATTGTAGTAATATTCTTCTTAGACTAATTTATATCCACATTTTCGTTAAATTTCTTACATATGCTAATAACATAATATTTTTAGGAAAAAAATAGTAAAATTGGCATTATAACCTCTTTTTTATTTTTTGTCGTCAAAATGCAAATATATATAAATCACTCCAATAATATTCACATGTTTCAAAAACATGTATAGTAGAATAATATCATATTTAGAATTTAACAAAATTTTGTAAGGCAAAAAAAAAAATTCAAATTGCTCATATAAGTTTTAAAGCACAAATATTTGTAATCATATTGTTACTTATAGTTCAGTACAAAAAATATATTACATAAAAAAAAAAGAACATTATAATTTTTGACACTCATGTATGTTAAGAACTACTAATATTTAAATTCAAAACTAATTTGTCCATTTTTTGTATAACAAAAAGTTAACTATGCAAGAATGGATAAATTAGTTTTGAATCCAAATATGAGTAGTTCTTAACATACAAGGATGTCAAAAATTATTAATATTTTTTTTTACGTAATATTATTTTTGTATTAAACTATAACCAACAATATGATTGCAAATGTTTATAATTTTAAACTTCTATGAGCAAACTTTTTATTTTTTTTGCCTTACATGATTTTATTAAATTCTAAATATAATATTATTCTACTATACTTGTTTTTTGGCACTTGACTATTGATGGAGTGATTTATATATATTTGAATTTTTATAACAAAAAATAAAAAAGAAGTTATGATACCAATTTTACTATTTTTATTTAAAAATATTATGTAATTGGTATGTGTGAAAAATTTAACAAAAATGTTGATGAAAGTTAGTCTAAGGGGAACGTTGCTACAATTAAATTAAAGTCAAGTAGCAATGTAGTATTTCAATTAATTTTTAAGAGACTAATTACACTTCTTGAATTTTATAGGGGTAAAATATAAAAAAAAAATCTAAAATAGATTAGATTTTTAGTATATGTAGAAAAACTTGATGGAAATATTAACGGAAGCTAGATTAGAGGGTTTATTGTTACACTTAAATTGAATTAGGAATAATTTGTTCAAATTAATCTTTTAGGAGATTAACTGCACATTTAAATATCTTTTAGGAGGTAAATTGTTAAAAGTCTTAAAAAGAAGGACATAACTTGAAATGGGTCCAGCATACTATGGGCTCGTTTGGTTAAAAAAATATAATAAAGAGATAATTAATGTATTTAAATTATTAGTACATGAAGTATTGCGGATTGAATTATTAGTATAGTATTTCTTAATACCGAAAGTTGTTTGATTTAAAATAAAATAATTTAAAAATCAATAATATATTATTTGGTTTAACATAATAATTTTAGTTGGATTAAATATTTGAATCTACAAAAATACACTTAATAATACCAGGGCAATTCAACCAATCACCCCTGGGATGAGAATAGTCCTGCCAATGAGGGGTTAAATTAGTTGGTTATTTTTTTTTCTTTGATAAAAAATCATATTACAAAGACTAGCCAATTAATAACCAAAAAGGAAAAAAACAGCCATTGGGGTATAGCTAGCCTGCAAGATGGGTGAGGCAAACTTCTATGGCTCTTCCAAATGTAGTATAGATGGGTGAGTATCTTTTTTCCAAACTTGAAATTCTTTTAGAGAAAGTGCTAGGTTTGATAGAGCATGGGTTATCAAGTTACTTTGTCTCCTTGTATGAGTGTACTTTGAAAACTTTAACTTTTATTATACACGTTAATTTTTTATAATTTAAAATTTTTCATCAAAATATAGCACACAAGATTCATATTAAATATAAAATTATTTATAAATAAATTTTAAAAAATTATAATAATTTTAAATAAATTTTTTTACTTTTTATGTTAAAATCACTTTAAGCATTTGAGTTAAAAGTCATCTCATACTCCTATCAAATAAACTTTTTACCTTTATGATTTACAGTGATTTAAAGCCAAAAAAAACATAACTTAAAGCCGGTTGACAAACGAGGCCTTGGTGAGATTCTTTGCACCTTCAATTATACCTCCAATCGGCGAGAGATCTTTTTCAGTGCTCCGAATGGACGAGATCATCAATTTTGAGTCCCTTTCAGTTGGATTGGGATTGCTTCCAAGGCATTCAAATTACTTCCCAAATATGGTTATATCTAAAACTATTTTTAAATAGTCTCATTTAATTCTTTTTATCCCACCACCAAACAGGCCTAATTTTTCTAATCACAGTTAGATAGCTTAAAATTTCTTTAAAAACTGCTTCGATTTTTTTTGCTGTTTATATTTGAAATGATCAAAAGGATAAAAAGCTAAGTTTTTAGAAAACAATGTGATTTTAAAAGTGAGCTTCTTTTTTTTTTTTTTTTTTTTTTTCATTTATAGTGATTTTTTTTATAAAAAGTCTGGTTCGAATTCTTTTACTGTTTAGATTTAAAATGTTCAAAATGGATAAAAATGCTGTTTTTGGAAAAAACATATGAAAAGATATAATAAGGCATTGTTATATGACAAAACCTTTTTACTTTTTAGATTGTACTAGATAAGGCTAATTTTGAAATAACTTTTTGATTAAAATCTAAAAAGTTTTAAAAAGATATAATAAGGCATTGTTTGGGCTATCTAAAAAGTTTTTTTTTTGACAAAAAAGTCGTTTTTTAAGTTATATTGTTTGGTTTCTCAAAAAACCAACTATTTTTTTATTTCTTTTGCCAAGAAAAAAATAACAAATATATATATTGCAAATACACTTACTGACTTTTTTTAGTATAAGAACTATAATATTCCCAATTAAAAAACTAATAACTCATAACAATAAAAAAATCGTGCTAATATCTCGAATACTACATTTTAAAAAATAAAAATAAAAGTATTATAGACATTTTAATAAAAAATAAAAAGAAAAAAACTATCCTAAAAAAATTATCCTTGACACTTTAAACTTCTTTTCATATTTTAAAAAAAAAAGCTAAATATCTTAAAAACAAATCTTTTTATGCATTCCATTGGTAGTGTTTGGCATTACTGAAATCAATAACTTATAAATTATAACTTGTAACAAAAATTGTAAGTGTTTGATAAAAATTATAGTTTATAACTGAAATAGAAAAAAAAATAATTATAACTTATAATAAAAGTTATGAGTATTTGAAAAAAATTATAACATATAATTTAAATTAGTAGTAAGAAGGTAAAAGCTACTGCTTTTTCAAATACCCCTACATGAATATGGGGTTATAAGGAAACTTTTTTAGAAAAACAAAATTTTCAGAAAAGCCAAACATGAACCTTGATGTATCTAGCTCCATATGAATGTGCAGATGAAGTTTCTTAATCTTTCTCATTAATCCATATGAATGTGGGATAAGGTCCCACCACCTCCACCTTGAATTTCAAAACAAAGGCCTCGTTTGGCAATTTGGCTTTTACACTAAGTTTTTTGCTTAATTTTATTAAAATTAAATAAGTAAAAAGATGCTTTTGGTGAATCGTAGAAATGAATTTAAGTAAAAAAAAAAGAAGTCAAAATCTTAATTTAAAATAACTTTAAGTTAAAAGAGTTTTAAGTTAGAAAAAAATTATTATAATTTTTAAAAATTTATTTTTATATAATTTTATATTCAATATAGTGATAGATTTTGATAAGTAAAATTTAAAAATATAATTCTTGTAAAGTATAATTGTGTATAATAAAAATTACGATATTTTTAAAACTATAATTTTAATATCCAGGTATATGCCGAGGATTAGAATCAACTTGAAATAATTTTTTTGAGAATTGACCACATCTTTGAAAATCTGCTGGATATATATAAAAAAAATTGGATTTTAAAATGAATTTTTTTTATTTTTTAAACTTTAAACTAAAAAATAAAAAATTAAATTTTAAGTCATTTAACAAAAAAAACCATATATATATATATATATATATATATATATATTCCATACCTAACTGTGAATTATGCATTGTAGTTCATGAATGTCTGTTCAATTTGAAAGTTATCATGCCATGTGGGCCACACCCTAGCCACTCATTACTTAATCAAATGGACTTGATGATCATTTGAGTATCTAAACACCATCGCATTTTCTTCCAATATTGCGGTAGGTAAAGGAAGAATCTAGGTAGGGCTGAAATTTTAGTCTGGTTCTATCGTAATTCATGCGGGTTAAATTTGTTTTCGACCTTATGAATTCTTGTTAAATTTTTAAGTTGAGTCGGGTTGTATTTTTTTATTTAAAATTTAATTCAAATTTTAGAGGTAAAAAGTTTGAACTTGAACTATGGACTCGGATCTCGAGCCTAAGATTTTGGACGAGCTTTGATTTTTTTTAAATTTGTATTTTTATTATTTTTATAATTATTTAGTTTATAAATTTATAATATAATGTTAGTTTACTACTTTATGTTAGTTTACTACTTTATTAGTACGTAGTAATTAATATATTAATTTAAAAATTATAAATTTAAAGTTTATTATATTATATTATAAACTTAAAATTTATTAGTTTATATATTATAAACTAATGTATTAAAATTATAATAATAAGTTTTTAAGTTAAACTATAAATTAGTTA
>JAOTRH010024490.1:0-21725 GCA_034768845.1 Heliamphora exappendiculata | reverse complement strand
AAAGTTATTATGTTATGGGAGATGAAGCAATAAGAAAGAAACCATCCATGAAAAGAAGAAAATCTGGATCATACCAATGGATTGATCGCATTTCCAAGCCACATTTTACAGAGCATGCATTACTAATAATAATATATGGAGCTTGATTATCTATTCCATAGAGTCAATAAGCATCAGAGAAGTTACATGAACATTTGTCCATTTAAGCCAACAACAACATTTTCAAAAAGAGCTGTGCTACGTGCATAGACTTCTCAGTCTCTCACAACGCAGTGGGTCCCACAACATTCTGAGACGTATGCGAGTGCCTACGTGAACTCATAGAGGCACTTGGTTTTTTCTTTCAAAAAAGTATGAATATAGTACATTATGGAAATGCCAAGGAACCCTTCAAAGTTTATTGCTACCAACCACAGCTCAAAGCCAGTTCTTGAGTATGCCAGTTTGTTGCTCATTTGCCCCTTCATGAGAGAAAAGTGAATATATAAGCAATCAAGTATGGACGGAGCAATGATCCCGTTAATAGAAATCGTAATTCACAGGATTATTTCATATTCACACATGGTAACACTTATTTTCCCGAGAACAAGAATTTGTGTTGAACATATAACAAGTCATCCCAGGGGGCAGCTCTGCAAAGAAACCAAAATCAACTCTTACTAAAAGGCTTAAAGTCCTGCTTACCCAGTCATGGCCTTGATTCAAGAAGATTCTTGGCATGGCAGGGTTGTAACGGGATTGAGAGCCTCATCTTCGTAAAAATTTGGACCAGAAGTAGACCACAGTGAAACAGAGAAGTGCGAAGAGAACTACATGGATCACATGATTTGACCCCCGCTGGATGATACTCTTGTTCAATCTCCTCATGTTGTTCTTCACCCCTGCTTGAGCTTTTATCAGTGTCATTTGCTGCAAAGAAAGAAGGTTGAGTGTGGTACAATTCCCCTATTTTTAAATAGCTGGTCGAGATGAGCTCGTACATTATGGTCTCCACATTACGTACAAGATAACAAAGTATTTTCAGAAAGCAGTCGCTTTCCTTCCAAAGGAAGGGAAGGCAAAATGTTGCTACCTTGATAAGAATTATGAACATGAAATAGAATAAAAGCAAAAACCAACGTTCAATTAAATAAATAAATAAATACAATCAGCCAATATGCAAAGCAATTAATGATAATATTATAAATATGAAAATTGTGTTTGATTAACCTTCATTGTCCTAAAATGCAATTGCTGCCTTTCCTAGCATTGTAAAATACCAGAAATCCCTATATTTTTTATTCTTTTCTAATGTGAACCATAAAGAAGGCACTTTTTTTTGGGTAACTGTATAAGGCACAACATGATGAATGTGCGTGCAGTTGTTATGTGTTGATATTTTGAGTACACTAGGCCTTGTTTGGAACGGGGGACAGGAGGATGCCAGATTGGACTGGGGAGCAATGTGGGTTACATCTCCCCATATTAATAATCCCGTGTTTGTTTCGTCGGATTAGAACTAAAAACTCAGTAACTACTGGATTTGTAATACCTCATTCATGGTATTAACCACCCCCTAGTTTTATTAATATCACGCTTCACATTATCTTTCACTTCTTATCTAACGGTCTGTATAGTTTTTTACTCCACTCTAACAACATATGAACCAAAACTCTCAAAGTAAAGCCTTTTGGCTCTCCTATTGCCACTAAATCCCCTAAAATCAATCAAACCCGTTTGTGACCAAGAGGCTGGGGCCACTCAACAAATATCCACCATCTGAAAAAACCAACAGTTGCTATAAAGTTGAGGTCAAAGAACAACGGAAAAAAGGTGATCCAATGGCTATTACAAAGTTGAAGGCAAAGGACAATGCAAAAAAAGTTAATCCAATGATTCCTCACTGCTTCTACAACGATGTACCACTGAGAACAAAAATTGCAACTAGATCTCATCTTTCGAAATATGTTAACTAGTCATGAGGTTACCATGAACCAGTTACCATTTGAGAGGCCTCCAAAATCCTTTTGTGATAAGGAGCAGATACTGTGATTATTAATGATTCTCAAAAAGGACTTGCACAAGAAAACTCCTAACAACATCCATTCGTTTCTCGGTCTCAAGGAAAAAGGATAAAGAATGGCCACCAAATACATTAACTCGTCTATTTTTCGATCGTTAAGATTTCTAAAGCAATTGAAATTCAGCGTGATAGGAACATAATGTGAAAGAGTCATAGAATCAATAGAAACATAATGAGAACAAACCAACTGATACAAGTGGAAAAACAAACCAACTAAAGAAGTCAACATTGAACCAAATCTATTCTCTTACCACTAAACAAATCCAAGTTGAACATCAACTAGTAGTCATAATTTATTCAGCTTTGTGTTGACAAATTGTTGATTTTTGTGTAAAGAGAGGGAGACAGTGGCTCATATTCTTAATCCCTTTGACTTTGCACCTGAATTGTGGGGGTTTGTTGTGTTCCTTTTCGGAGTGGATTGGATTTTTGAGAAGTAGGTGGTTAGTGTTCTGACAGGTTTAGAGAGAGGGGAGAGTGTCAAGGAGTATGAGGAGGGTGTGGTGCTTGCTCCGTGTGTCTGATGTGGTTGCCAGGTTTAGAGAGAGGGGAGAGTGTCGAGGAGTATGAGGAGGGTGTGGTGCTTGCTCTGTGTGTTTGATGTGGTTGCTATGGTTGGAGCGGAAAAGATGATCATTTAATGGGATAAGAGTCTTGGGTTCATATAGATTGAATGGTGTTCTTATCAGTAATTTGTATAGTTGGCCATCTCAAAGAATAACAAAGTCTATTTTTGATACAGATCGCTTTAGTCTCTTTATCCTTGGGTTGACTCATTTTTTTGTAGAGGTTTTTGTAATTAACCTCTCCTTTTGGGGAGTTCTTGTATACGGGCACCATTTCTTTAATGCCCATTTTATATAATCTTATTTACTTATTAACAAAATAATTTATTAAGCTAAATTAGCAATTTAAGTGATTGTTAAAGATTTGTAATCACAAAAGGAGAGGTTAATTGTGTCAATGTCCCAAATTGAGATATCTATACCAGCAAATGTATAAGCTATAAGGATAAAACCCTCCTCATACAAAGGGTTTCAATTTTGATGGAATATACCAGCTGATTGAGAAAGTCATTCTGAAACTTCGCCTCTGATTGTATCTCTTGAGCTACCTGCAATGCCATACTTGAATAAGAGCTCAAAAAACAAAGTAGAAAAAAAGATTAAGGAGAGTGTAACAATTAAAACTGAAATGATAGCATTCATAAACATGCACAAACAATGCACATGAAGATGTCTTAAATTCTCCTAACAGAATGGCCCAAAAAACATGTATATGAAAAGAAATGTCTATTTTCCAAAAATGCACTCGAAAAATCCAACATCGGAGAAACTATTCCATTATACTTGATCCAAGCACTGCAAAATAAGAACAAATGAGCCATCCTTCATGTGGCTCTAGCTGCTTACTATCTATCCTTGACGCTAAACCACCACCTCCAAACATCTTCCATTCCCCAATCTGATCTTGACAACAACAAATTCTCCACAAGAGAGCACACAAATTGCCACAACTATGATCTCAGGCTAAGCACCAAAACCAAAAAATTATTAATACCCTTTCAGAATCATTTAGTTTCCACTGCACAAAACAATACCCTTTCAGAACCATTAATTCCCCACTTATCTACTTATCGAGTTTCCACAAACCTCCTGTAAACAATAATGTTCTCTACTTCTTAAAGGAACACAGAAAATGCTTTCAACTCCAAAAAATTCATCAAAAACATAATTTGACGACTCATTAAATCATTTCATAATCCTAAACTATGCTTTTGTATTAGAATAGGTCATCAGTGCAAACCTGCCTGTGTTTACATAGTCATTTCACCATTTGACCACCTCATTCACAACCAATGTTCCATGGACTCTTTTATTCCACCAATATAGCTTTGTCCACCAGATATGACATGCTGAAGGGTATGAGACATTGTTAAATTCTCTAATTTTTAACAATTTTTGAAGAAGTTGAAGCTCCCATTTAGTAGTAAATAACATTTTCTAACATCTTAGATGGATGAGACATATATATCCCCTTTCCCCTTAAATTCCATTTAATCTCAAATACATTTCCATACAATAACAGTGTCTCATGCCAGGATATTATACAATATCTGATATGTTCAAACTTCAAAGGGTCCAAAACCTGTAAACGAGCCTGTAGCATTCATCTTTTGGATACATATCCCTATATTTTATGAATAAATGGTCTAAGAAGATCCGACGCTGAACACATACCCACATCTGCTTCTCATATTTTAGTCCATGTAACATTGTTAAGAGCAATACCAAACACGAAAAAAAGTTGGCCACACAAATGTCTTTATGAATGCCATCCACGTACCTAAAACCCAAATTCTCAAATAATGAATTGTATGACATGCTTAATTTCATCATACATACGATACATTTCTCTCCCATAATAAAGGGAGAAAAAATAAAGAACAAGAAAGGAAAAATATCTAATTATTTCCCTTCTTATTTTACCACCAGCAATGCTTGCTTGCACGATGAATAAAGTCTCAAATATTCATGTGCAGATATCAAGCTATGATAATTAATGTACAGTAATGGACTAAAGTTTAGATATAGAGTTTTTCTCACAGGTAATGTGGTGTAGCAGAGCTTTTGCTAAAACAAAATTGTAAAAAATGGGCCATAGTAGTCCTAGAAGTTACATGATCAATTTAGGGAAAAAACTATCTTTTTCTAGAGATATAATTGTTAAAAGAAATACCCTAGAAGTACCTTAAATTCTGATAGTGCCATGCAAGCCTGCCTAATCAGACCACATCTAGAGCATGAAGAACTACGTATTAGGCCCAATTACATTCCAATAATAGTTCACAATCCAAATCTTTCAAAAAAACCTCTCAAAATTGTTTTTTGTTTTAATAAATAAAAGGCCACGATGACAAACATGCCAACAAAAAAAGCATGGTGCAAATTTTACGCAAACATATCCTGGTTTAATTTAAGCCTTGTCTTATATTTTACATGGGTAGGTTGTTGTTGGCATAGTGGTTTGTATTTATTCGAGAGTTATCAGTATTTATCAAATCTCTTCCTATCTAACAGAAGGCTATTGAATGAATAACTGATCCAGATCCTAAGAACAATAATGCTTTTGAATAAACTTGAGTAATTACATGAAATAAAGCAGTTCGATAAGAACCTATACTTAGAGCTAACATCATATATCCCAATTGAGATATTATAGAATAGGCTAAACCTTTCTTAATGTCTTTTTGAGCAAGAGCTAAAGTATGTGGCACTTCTCCCTCTCTTCTTTCTCACTAATTGGCTCTCCTATCTCTTCATTTAAAATTTGATTTTTTTTCTCTCTTCATTTTATACCCAACATTTTTCTATTTTTCTTTATTTCAAATCCAAGTTTTCTCTTTATCTCCCATCAAAATACATTTTTAATGTATGTGCACACTGTTCAAAAAATATAAGTGGTGATGCGGAATAAGAAGGACCATATACAATTTTATTTTTTAATTTATTAATTAGGATTTTATCTTGTTTAAGATTTTAGTTAACTTTTAAATAAGGTTTAGTTTTATTTCCATTTCGTTAGGATTTTAGATTATATTATTGAAATTTTACTTTAATTTCTTAAGATTTTAATTTCCTTTTTGAATTAGGATTTTAAACTTATAAATAAAAAGTTCAAATGATGTATTAAGTAGAGTTGAATTAATAAAGAATTGAGTTTTAAAACAAACGCCTTTGGTTAGGGTTTCGATCCTTGTGCGCTACCGATCCACCATTCCCGCCCCTCCACGTTCTGCATCAATTGGTATCAGAACTTAGGCTCGGAATTCCACAATCCCTTCTCTTTTTTTGACTCATTTCTACATTCAAAGTAGCTCATACTGCCATTCTTCCCCATGGCTACATCAGCGACGGTTGTCGACCCCTCACGCCGCCACCACCACTACTGCCGTTAACGCCTCATACCCTCACCTTTGTACAAAACTATAAACCTCGAAACCCTACCTTGCGCCGCTGCCCTCTCCTTTGAAACTGCAACCCCTTGCAAAACCCTAGATCACCTAGCTGCCCTTTCTTTTTCCTTGCCGAACCCAACCCTAGCCGCTGACCTCCTTCCTCTTTGTCAACCTCTCCCTTCCCCCATTCGACCCTAGCTGTTGATGCCCTCGCCTAAAACCCTGGCCCGCCAAAGGGAAACCCTAGGGATTTCCTTTCCCCTGGTTCTTGCAGCAACTAAGAAGAGACAACCCAAGACCTGACCCGGCCCACCCTTTTCCATTGCCACAGCCCATCAAACCCTATTTCCACATGGTCCAGCCCATTAAACCTTTTTTCCCCAAAACCAGCCCACCCAATTTCATAAACTTAAACCCATTAACCTTCTTGAAAAAAAAAAAAAAAAACTAGCCCAAGTTCACCCAAAGACAGACACACGCAAAAAAAAAAAAAAAAGGAAAAGAAATCCAGCCCAATAAAAAAAACCCCCTATTATTACATATTTTGGTCTTTTTTTCTTATGCACTGTTGATGGAGTGGCCACGCACAAATAATTCTCATACCTTTCTTAGATGTGCCAACAGAGTTTGTAAAATTATTATTGATGGAAAATATGTAATTAATGTCGTTTCTGCGTCAGGCGTTCTAAAGATGAAACTATTGGTTAAACCACATCTGCAATTCTATCAATTATTTTGGAATGATAACACTTATCCTTTAGTCTCCCAAAAGTGTTTCCTATTCAAATAGATGATTATTTTAATAAGACGTGGTGCGACGTACTTCCCATTATTACTATTTTTTTATGGAGTACTTTAACCCCTCTTTGTTATCTGTAATGTTCAGGTTAATGGAGGCGGACGATATAAAAATCAGAGGGGCATTTTTGTCTTTTCACGCAGGGACAAAACCTTTTAATATTACTGGTTTTGGCTGAGATTGAGACAATGCGGATTTTATAGAGCCCTGGAGGGGCATTTTTGTCTTTTCACACGGGGCAAAACCTTTTAATATGACGGTTTTGCCCCTCGCGCGCCATTAGGTGCACGATTTATTCCCTGACTAACGCACGTGGGTAGACCCCACAAGTACTGATGAGGTCTAGGGTATATTTTATTCCGCGGTACAACTGGCACATGGTAAAGGAATACTTGCAAACAAAGTAAAAAGAAAACAGTAAAAAGTAAAAGTGCATAGTGTAAAGTGGAAAATGCGAGACCTAGATGACATTTTAAATTGTATAAAAGGAAAAACTTCCCCGTTACGCAGTCTACTATTTATATATAAATATATTATTTCAGGAACTGTTCTTCTTAGAAAAGAATATTTGCTACAATCGACAGATATTGCCAGACTTCCTATTTGGGTATCTTGCCTTTGCCCTCCTCTTTTTCCAGGTCGTGTTTTTTATTATATTGGCAAACAATGTTGTATATTTCTCACTGTGTTGTAGGATTCAACTATGTCATACAATTCAGCAGTTAAAATTAAGGGAATATATTGCTTTAATAAAGAAAAATTATAGATGTGACATATATTGATTTGATAATAAAGAAATTCATATGCGACCCGTTAATAGGGGTCCTTGATTAATATAAATAGATGAAAGTTGAGAGGATTTGTCACACAAAAATGGATCCTCCATTTGTGGACATTTTTTGTAATTTGCTTGTAGATATACGTTGTGAAATTAAAAAGAAATATTTTCAGCATTATGTAGAGGGTGCAAATGAATATTTCTTTTTTTGGAAAGAAGAAATCCCGAGAGAACTTGTCTCAGGTGCTAGACGTGGAATGTACACGTGGGTCATGAGGATGGATGCTTCCAGACTTGAAGTATTCATTCATCAGCTGTTGGATAGAGGGAATTGTGCACGTGTGGTGTTGACAGCTTCTCTGCCTTATAGGGTAATACGGGATATTGCCTGCACTAAAAAAGTAATACTAATGATAAAGGGTATTACGCAGACTCATATCAGCGTTCTATGGCAGTCATACGAGATGGAATGCATCGAGGAGTCATTGGTAATCATATAAGAAGAATGCATTGTGCAGTTCACTACGAAGGATGGAACTGTTAATGATGTAGTGATTAGTCCACATGGGATTTATGGGGTCCCACGGAAGGAATATTCAATGTAGATATGATTAAATAAATGCAATCAATTTAGTTTCATCTTAATATATTAGTTTTCATTTCTGTCGCTTGATAATGTTAATATATCATCGTCTTCATCATTATAATCCTATTTAGTTTATTTATTTCATGGGATATTTTAACCCATTTGTTTTATTTAATGTTCAGGTTAATGGAGGTGGATGATATAAAAACCGATGTTGTGGAAGGTGTATCAGCCAATGATTTCACATCAATAAAACTTGCATTGCCTAATTTATTTTATCAGTTGAGATTGAGATATGGTCATAAGAGTATTAAGGTGGATAAAATATTAATACAATATTCACCTTTATGTGCTCCCAACGTCAGTGGGTTGGTGAAAGTAAATGTTTATGACCGGAGATTAGATGGCAATGACAGTTTGCAAGCTTATTTTGTATTCCCTATAGAATATTAGTGTGAGTTAATTTATTATGGAAATGGATATTGTTCTATTAATGACAGACATGTCCCATGGGTGGTCAAGTATCGCCTAACAAAATCTAATATTAAAAGGGGTGTTATCTATTGTAAAATGAAAGGGTATCTGAAGTATTTTACATGTGGGATGCCGAAAGATGCTGTAATAAGACCGCCGTCTATCAATAGACATGGACCTTCTTTCGGGCAAACCCATAGACACGGACCGAGGGAGTATTAGAATAGCACTACTAGGGGCACAATGCTAAAAATCAACATGTTTTCTACTGCATATTTTTGACATCACATTGATAGACGGCGGTCTCATTACAGCATCTTCCAGCATCTCACATGTAGAATATCTCAGATACCCCTTCATTTTACAATAGGTAACACCTCTTTTAATATTAGATTCTTCCAGGCGATACTTGACCACCCATAGGACATGCCTGTTATTAATAGAACAATATTTATTTTTATAATAAATTAACTTACACTGACAATCTATAGGGAATACAAAATAAGCCTGCAGACTGTCATTGTCCTCTAATCTCCGATTATAAACATTTACTCTGACTAACCCACTGGCGTTGGGAGTACATAAATGTGAATATTTTATTAATATTTTATTCATCTTAATACTCTTGTGACCATATCTCAATCTCAACTAATAAAATAAATTAGGCAATGCAAGTTCTATTGATGTGAAATCATTGGCTGATACACTTTTCACAATATTGGTTTTTATATCGTTTATCTCCATTAACCTGAACATTAAATAAAACAAAAGGGTTAAAATACCCCATGAAATAAATAAATTAAACAGGATTATAATGATGAAGACAATGATGTGTTAATATTATCAGGCGACAGAAATGAAAACTAATATATTAAGATGAAACTGAAATTAAATTGATTGCATTTATTTAATCATATCTACATTGAGTTCCTTCCGTGGGACCCCATAAATTCCATGTGGAATAACCACTACATTATTAACTATTCCATCATCCATGGTAAACTGCACAATGCATTCTTTTTTTGGGATTACTATATCATAAGCTCCAATGACTCATCGATGCATTCCATCTCGTATGACTACCATGGAATTCTGGTACGAGTCTGCGTAATACCCTCCATCATCGATATTATTTTCAGCGGTGCAGGCAATATCCCGTATTACCTTATAAGGCAGAGAAGTTGTCAACACCACATGTTCACAGTCCCTTCTATCCGACAGCGCATGTGTTACTTGGTCTTCCAGGGGTGGCTGACTTAAGTGCCACTTATAATAGGAGAGATAACACCTTTAACTTCATATACAATAACAAAATTATTTTGTTGAAACCTGCAATTCTAAAAGATGGGGTGTCAACTCGATGATTTCCCACTTCAATGCCTACTCAGCAACCTTACCCCATTCTGAACTAAGGCAAGTTTGAGTCTACTCCAAAAAAGTCTGAGTTAAATGCATCTATTTCTCCTCCGACCATTGAAGAGCTAGCTACCTTTATGTTGAATAAGGGTTCATCGAATGAAGATTCTTTTGCACATAAGGATCCACTCCACTTGTACAATCCTATTGATTGTCCACAAATGAAAGACTTCATCAAGGAATAACACATTGATTTTATTGGTGTTAAAGTTTCTGATTGGGTTATCAAATCAAATTTTGTGAAACTTATCAACAGCCTCAAGGTCAAAAATAGATGGAAAGGGACAAAACTTCAGCTGCTCATCTATTCAAAATATTTGATTATTTGGCATGTATGTATTCAGTATTTCAAGGCGAACCCGAGGTCGAGTTCTTTCCAGTGGAGGAGAATGATACGGAATACGAAGGACCATCTATAATTTTATTTTAATTTATTAATTAGGATTTTATTTAGTTTAAGATTTTAGTAACTTTTAAATAAGATTTTATTTTTATTTCTTTTTTGTTAGGATTCTAGATTATATTATTGAGATTTTATTTTAATTTCTTAAGATTTTAATTTTCTTTTTAAATTATGGTTTTAAGCTTATAAATAAGAGGCTCAAATGATGTATTAAGCAGACTTGAATTAATAAAGAGTTGAGGTTTAAGACGAAAGTCTTGTGCTAGGGTTTCGACCCTTGTGCGCTACCTATCCATCATTCTTACCCCTTCACGTTCTGCATTAGTTGGCTTTGTGTGTGTGTGTGTGTGTATGTATATATATACATATATATATTTGTTGCTTTTTGTTAGAATTAAACGAGTTTAAAAAAAATCATTAGAGATGCAAGGAGTTTGTAATTAGATTACTTATTTATTTATTTATTACGCTGTTATCCTTAATAATAAAACAATCATTATTTAAAATTAATTTTATGATTGAAATATATTCGAAGTGACTTTTGGCACAGGTAATTACTAGTATTTTGATAAAGTTCAACTACCATGAGCAGTAGTCTCAATCCACGGCTCGTACATTGGGTCTAGAGATGCCATTTGGACCTTCCATAAGGCCTACAATCCTACTGTCGGTGGAGAATATTAATAGATTCAAATATTTATGTTAGAATCCTAGCACATCGCATGAATTTCTATCCATTTTCCAGTCAAACATGGTAGAGTTCAGGCAGTTCATGAGTGTGTGATCTTTCCCAATGGGGTGAAATATAATGGATTTTAAGTAATGCTTGAACCCTAACCTAGTACCTTGTCAGTAGCTGATCAACCTTCACCACTCCAAGGGTAAGTAGTAAGTAGTAGTTGTCCATAATTTTCAGCACCTGTGTTTGCACTCTGCAATTCCAATAACCATTTGCTTTGACAACCGAAATGACATTAAGTCTTGTTATCTACAAACCTTACAAAATATTCTCAAGCTCTTTTGAAGCCATATAGACATACAAGTTTTACACAACCTTACCCCCCACTGCATAACCAACAATATGCAATATTATTTTCATAGTGCTGTCTTGCACCAAGCCACAAAAGCTCTCCATGAACTACTATTTAATAACCATTAAACAAACAATTCTAATGTTTACCACATCAACAAGATTTCAAGACCTCGATACAAATTGGGTAAATTCCAGCTATACCCCGTAAAGTATAGGGCAATTCCCAATTTGGTCCTTAAAGTAATTTTTTCCCCTCAATTTAATCCTTAAATTATGTTATATTTTTTTCAATGTTTTCCAATTACTAACTTCCCTTCAAACTTTGACAGAAATTGACACCTAAACCACCACATGGCCCCACCTAAAACCGCCTGATAATTTAAACCCCAACCCCCAAAACCACCACTCTCTCTAGTCTCTTTCCGTCCTCTTTCTTCACCACCAACTCCCCAGGCAACAACCACCACACACACCACACCACCACCGGAACCCTCACCATCCCTCTACACCATCACAACCTCTACTCAATCCTCTCCACCCGTCCACAGGAACACCAAAACCCACTCCACAGCACCAACACCAAACAACTCCACAGCACACTCACCCCACCCTTCACAGCACCCCCACCGAAGCACAACCCTCCCCACCCTCCACACCACCACTGCCACTCACCACCGCCTCACCACAACCACCGAACCTTCCAAGTCCCAACGGCCACCTCACCAACACCTACTAAACTCCACCGCTCCATGACCATCAACCACTCTTCTCTCTACCCTCACCACCATCCTCACCCAAATCGCCATCCTAGACCCTAACACCCACATCCTAAGTAGCATAGACACAGACATGCGACACGACATGAATACGACACTAACATGCCGACACGTCGAATTAAAAAAAAAAAACATGACATGATACTTTTGGGACACGTTAAATATATGAATAATTTATTCAAACGGTAATGAAAAAAGTAACATTTTAGAAACCCACATATTTCATCTTATAGATGTTTTTAGTGTGCATAAATTGCATTTTAAAAAATTTAAAATATCGTTGCTATGAAAAGATTCATTACATAGGACGTATTCGGAGGGTTTAAGACATCGAAGTGTTGGCGAAGTGTTAGAAAAGTATATGATATTAATCTAATTTTTTAATTGATACACATTTAAATAACGTCAGACATGCTTGCTTTTAAGAGTGTTCGAGAAGTGTTGGTGTCCGATATGAGTGTTCAACACGACACGCCTTATCCGTAGAAGTGTATGTGTTTGTTAGTCCACATTTGTTCCCTTTATCCCTATTTCCATTCACTGCTCCATCCGTTACCTTTTAGCTCTTACTCTTCCTTGATTGTCACACACCTCCAACACCCTCACAAATACATCAAATTTCATTAACAAAGAAAAAACTAAGAGAGAGGGGGGTAATAAAATCTAGGGATTGAGCCCACAAGAGAAAGGAGAAAGATCTCCATTGCCACCACCATCAAAGCCTTAGTCGACAAGAATTGAATGACATTCACTAATCGATTGAGCAATTGAACACGAGGTAGGAATTGGGGCCATACTCGAGAAACCTTAGCTCAATTTCTCTTTCGATTTCAATTTCTCTCTCTTGAATTGCAGGTTGGGTGCAGCGGGGAAAGAGGAATGAGGTTGGAAGCATATGGCAAAGTAGAGGCAGGGTTTCAATGGTGGAGGCAGAGGGGGAAGGTAGAGGTGGAAATGGAGGGATAATGGAGGTGATGGAGGGCGGGGGCAAAGATGAGCGGTGGTGGAGGCAGAGGGAGAAGTGGAGGTGGAAGGACGGGGCGTGGTGTTGGAGGATAAGGGCAGAGACCGGAGGAAGGAGCTTCAGTGGTGGAGGCAGAGTCGGGAGTTGGAGGTGGATGGATGAGGCAAAATGATAGACAACGTGAGCAGAGTTGGGAAGGAAAGGGCTTCAATGGTTGTGGTGTCAGAGTGGGAGAGATGAGGGTGGACTAGATTTATGAAGGAGAGAGAGAGAGAGAGAGAGAGAGAGAGAGAGGGGTCCTTGGATGGGGAGGGTTGTTAGGAGTGTGTGTGTGGGTTTGGGTTTGGGTTTGGGTTTGAATTTGGGTTTAAATCATCAGGTGGCACCATGCAACAACTTAGGTGTCAATTTTCATCAAATTTGGAATGGAAGTTAGTAATTGGAACACATTGAGAAAAATCACATAATTTAAAGATTAAATTGAAAAAAAAAACTTACTTTTAAGGACCAAAACCGGGAATTTCCCTATACTTGACAACTATGCTTCAAAATTCAAATCCTTTCACAATCATCTACTATAGCTAAACTTCATTCTCAAATATCCTCAAATAATAAATCGGATTATTTGTATCCATCATTACTATACAACCCATCAAACTTTAGCAAATCACACAACAACTTGTTCATAAGATATTGATTCTAACACCACACACAAAAAAAAGAGATTGATTCTAATCATTTATTCCCTAACATCTGAAACTTCAAACTTACAAAAGCATACAAACCTTACACATAATAATCAACAAGATAATGCTTGAACAATTATTGCTCCCCAGCATCGAGAGAATAAGAAAAAAAATAATTAAAAAATCATTTATAATTTCTTCATCCCTCAAGCACATCAACCTCCAATCAGTGATTATGCAAAGAGAAAACAAACATTTGAATGTAGACATGGAAACAACATTATTTTTATGTTATATTTGATATCATTGGTCAAGCAAACACCTGTGGCTAAGCATTTGACATTATCTCTATGAATTGCACTCAAGATTGCAATGACTTTGACAAGCAAGCAATTACTTACAAATATATTATGCTCCGTTTCTTTAGGTGTGTTGGATGAAAAAGTTTTTCCTATTTTGATGTTCGAATGCATATTAGAATTCTAGTAAAATATATTCCCTCAACATGCCAACAAATGACTTGTTTGTTTGATTCTCAAAATGGAAATTTAGATCAACGTGTTTTGACCCAAACTGGAAGGTAAAGGATGGGTTTAGGAAGATGGTTCACTGTCGAGAGCCTCCGACATTGCCGGTTATGGCTCAACAGTCAACACATGCATTATATACCTACATGACCACATCTCACACCGGCTATGGCATTTACATTCCAATGCTGGATCTTTTAATACATTTTCAACTTTCAATCTAAGGCGGAGTTGTTTGATTAAATGACAATACGCACTATTCGCTTAAAGACTTACTTTTGGGCTTGTGTGAGCTACTAATCCACACTATAGCGAAACAACAATTGCAGTGTAACAAGTTGGTACTTGGTAGTTATTGCCCTGCAATCTACTGTCTCTGTAGAATTTGCCACCCTTGCAAGACATGCCCAACAAAGAATTTATAATCATGTCGAATCAAAGGTTTTGCGCTTATTTTCAATTCTCATTTTTCTCTCATTTAGCTGTATCACATCAATTTTACAACGTGAAACATTATAGAACTACTAATATTTATGGGGGGGCTATAATTTTGGTCGAATCACTTGAAACCTTCTACATCATTTTAGGGCCAGTTGCTCCAAAACTTTTTTGTTTTTTTCCACAAGTGTAGCAAAAAAACTGAAAAATAAGAGAACTGTAACTATTTTTTATGAAATTTTTTAAGTGAACTGTAACTATTTTTTATGTGAACAAATATTTTCCGAAAATCTGTTGCAGAGCAAATGGAATGCAAGTTGCACCTTGTAGAATATCTTAAAAGGCACATATCCAAATAGTCCATAACCCAACCAGAATCGACAACAAATATATCAAAAAAAAGTTTTAGGTTTTTCAAATCTCATAGTTGGTCCCAACAAGACAACGTTGGCGAATTTTGCCAGCTTGATAAGCATAAAGATGGTAAATTTACATAAAATAAGGGGTCATTGGGTTGGGGGTGGCAGTTGGGGGAACTTACGTTTCTAAGTTGTCTAACTTGCTTGTGGAGACCAGTGATCTCATCATCCAAGTCCCCATGCATTGGATCAATACGTAATTGGATTTCATCAGAACTAGCAACTTGTCTCGTGCTAAGCCCTTCTCTGCATTCACAAAGTAATGCATACAAATTCAACATTACAGATGAACATAAGAAAACTATTAAGGAGCCTTCAAATCTCTATTTGGCTTTGCAAGTAAACCGACCCCATGGAAAAAGAGATTACTGTCATAATTTTTTTTGATTGATCTACAATTGATGCATTAATAATATATCTGAACTCAATCACGAGGCAGGAGCACATGATAATTTGTCTCTAAATTTCAAACTCATCTAAGACAAACTCTTTCGTTCAAATTCTGCTTCACTTTTGCCTCACCTCGTTGACATCATGCTCTTGTCATTTGTGTGGCTAGTTCTCTTACTTTTAAATTATCTTATTTTCCTTCGTTATTATCATCTTATTTAGTTCTGACAATAAGAACAAATTTATAAAAATAATCAAAGTTGCATCAATCTTAGTAATGTTCCATATCAATTGAGATATGTTTGGTACTATTGATATCAAGACTATTATGCAATGATCTCAGAACATAAAATCTGGATGAATGCAAATGTAGTTTGATAAATATGATTTCCTTTTTGAAAATAATATTTTGCCGATTTAATCAATCACAGTCACGAATAAAAATTAACGAGAAGTAAGCACGGCACACAAGATTTTTACATGAAAAAACCCAACACAAGTAAAAAATCATGGGACTACCAAGTCCAGGAATCAAGCACTATAATACGAACAGTTATAATCCAACTTACAAACTTTTTGATTGAATCCTCAATCTTCTAGTCCTAAACTTGTATGCCGAATTCTCGTTCACCATTCTCCTCTTGATTTCTACTATAATGAATCCTCGAAGCAGCTTTTTTGGCAAAATCCTCCGTCGGAACTTAAGACGCCGTTTAAGATTTCACTCGAATAATCTTTGAGATTTTGGAGACACGAACACACTTATGAATGATCTTTTCAGCTCTGAATATCTAAGGGTCAAAAGTATTTTCGTGCCTACCTGACAACCCTTTCATAAGCCATCAATCCCCAAGTTTACGAATTATAAACCAACTGAAATACCTGGGTCCACTCGAGCGAGCCTTTGAACGCTTGAGCGGTCTTAGAGCAGAATGTTTTCTACGAATTATGCACTTGGTTGCTTATATCCTCCGCTTGGCTTGTTGTACTCTATACTCCCCCTTGGATACAGATTCCTTCTTCAGATCAGCTTTAGATAACTTCAACATCTCAAAGAATTCTATCCTAACTAAAACTCTAATAAACTTATCCAAACTAATAAAGAGTTCTAAACCTAACACAACACCTTGAATTGCCACATAAAAATAAAGAGAGAAATTAATATACATTAATTTTTTTACAATCTCTCCCTTGGCAATTATAGGTGAACACAAAACACAAAAACCTACACTCTTAGAACAATTTCTTCATCAAGCTTCTTCAGGAAAAAAAAACACACAAGCAACACAAATCCGCAAAAAAAATTGATTAACCAGAAAGAATGAGAATTATATCACATGGCTAAAAAATGTCATCGCATGCATCCATTTAATATTCATTCGGTTAAATGTATGCAACTCAACCACAAATAAACTGTATCTCCAAAAGTGTCAATCACACAAAAGAGTATATCTCAATGTATCTGACAACCATAAAAAACATATACCTAAAAGTTTACCAGTCAAGCTATCTGACACTGTATAACCAAAAATTGTTACCTGTTACCTGTTATTACCTATTAGACCAAAAAAAAACTGTTGTTTTCAGTACCCACCAACATTACCTGTTACCTATTAGACCCAAAAGAAACTATCGCTGCCTGTACCCACCAAACATGCACCAAAAAGATACTCCCCCTTTGTGTCACCTGGAAGAATCTCTAGAAGACTCTAAGAAGTATCGGCAGATGGAGGAAGACCCTGGAGCAGGAACTCTAGTTGATCAAGATGGGCATCCATGTGCTGCTGAAGACCGGCAATCTGGGCCTCAAGGGATGCAAATCGGGCATCATGAGAAGATCGAGAAGACTCTCCCTCAGCAGCAGGAGGTGTGGAAGCACTCGGAATCGTGTCCTCAGAATCATCTTCATCAATAGGAGGGGTATTTCGGGCAGAGATATGAGCTTCACTTTGGGAAAAGGTGCAACGATTGATGGACTTTGAGATGCGAAGAAGAGTAATGGCAGGAGATTGGCGAAAATGGGCGTGGGAACGAAGATAGTTCGAAATGAAGAGGCCAAAAGGTAGAGCATTCTTCTTGTTGCCTTTGGCAACGCGAATCATGGCACGTAGAAAAATGGAGGCAAGACAAACACCCTCCCCCTGACTAATGACAAATAACTCATAGCCCCTCTCATGATTAATATCAAAAACATGACCACGGGAGTCGATGTTTGCACTCACTATGAGATTCAGAAGTCGACATTTAGGAGTCGATTCTTTTTGACAAAGATACCCACCCAACCAGCTCCGAGGTGTGCCATACAAGGTGGTAGCAATATGATCAAAAGAAAACTCTGGGTCATCGGGAATAGGAGGGTACGTGTCCTCAATGGGATCGACGTATCCCATGTACTCAATAAGAAAGTCGGGAGAGAATTCAATAGCATAGCCACGGAAAAAGGTTTTAAAAGAAAGGGCCGGAGTGTCAATGTCATACATGTTGGAATAAAACTCCCGAACTAACTAAATCATGACCTCACCTTCAACTTGAAGGTATTGAGTCCATCCTAATTTTTCAAAAAGTTGAGGGATTTTAACAGTTGAGGTACGGTCATGAGTGACTTCGAGACTATTCCATGTTTCTTTAGTGACTTCATACGTACAGATACGTCTGAACTCTTCTAGTGTGACGCCGCTAAATATTGCATTGATGGCCTTACTATTCTAACCTGCTTCGTCTAAATCCTTTTTCTCCGATTATTCGCTAGGTTTTAAAATAGTATATTACCAGATTTAACAGTGGGAGGGGCATAGCTAATTACAATAGTAATCCAAACCCGTTCATTGATGGATTTAAGAAACGCCCTCATCCGAGCTTTCCAGTAGGGATAGTTTTCTCCATCTAACAACGGGGGTCGTACGGTAGAGTTTCCCTTTTTAGGAAATTCCATGAATGCGATTGATTAGGATTGATACTTTTGTTGAAAAATAAAAAACCGCTTTGATACCAATTGATAAATATGATTTTCTTTTTGAAAATAATATTTAGCCGATTCAATCAATCACAGTCACGAATAAGAAGTAACGAGAAGTAAACACGACACAAAATTTTTACGTGAAAAAATCCAACAAAGGTAAAAAACCACGGGACTACCAAGTCCAGGAATCAAGCACTATAATACGAACAGTTACAATATAATTTACAAACTCTTTGATCGAATCCTTAATTTTCTAGTCCTAAGCTTGTATGCCGAATTCTTGTTCACCGTTCTCCTCTTGATTCCCACTGTAACGGATCCTCGTAGCAGCTTATCCGGCAAAATCTTCCGTCGGAACTTAGAACGCTATCTAAGATTTCACTTGAATAATCTTCGAGGTTTTGGAGACACGAACACACTTATGAATGATCTTTTAAGCTCTGAATAGTTGAGGGTCAAAAGTAATTTCGTGCCTGCCTAACAACCTTTTTATAGGTCATCAATTCCCAAGTTTACGAGTTACAAACCAACTGAAATACCTAGGTCCGCTCAAGCGAGCCTTTGGGCGCTCGAGCAGTCTTGTAGCAGAATGTATTCTACAAATTCTGCACTTGGTTGCTCGTATCCTCTTGCTTGTCTTGTTGTACTCTATACTCTCCCTTGGATACAGATTCCTTCTTCAGATTAACTTTAGATAACTCTAACATCTCTAAGACTTCTATCCTAACTAAAACTCTAATAAACTTATCCAAACTAATAAAAAGTTCTAAACCTAACACAACACCTTGAATTGCCACATAAAAATAAAGAGATAGAAATTAATATACATTAATTTCTTTACATAGTTCATTCATTCATTCGCATATGTTTATTAGAAATTTAATTTAATTTGTGATGTATTAAAAATAAATGATTAATTGTTTCTTTTTCACTATAAATCAAGTGGAATTTAAGTTGTGCATGACCCCATCAATAAGATTTCCTATAATTGCCACTGTTAAGTAACCGTAGAGGAAGAAAAGAAAAGGACAACCTTAATTACGCTAGGGCTAAAATTGCAGTGACACTGAGTTTCTTCCTATATTTTCTCCTGAATTCCCGATAATCAAACAAAAACCACTCAAAGTAGAAAACAAAATATGTCGCGGTTATGCGAATACCTTGATCTGTATGGAGCAGCGCCAAAGAAGTCACCGCCTCTATGCGAACTGGACGCCATTGAGGAGGACGAATTTGAGACGATCAAGGTTTCGAATCAGAACCACACAAAAAAAGGGAAGTAACGATGAGATCCGAATTAAATTATATTACGAAGAACCCTAATGGATCGGGGGGGAGTCGCCGGAGATATTGAAATCAAATGGTGCTAATCGTAGAGATGAGAATTGATGCTGAAATTCTCTGGCTTGGTACTTTACGAGTCTACGGCGATCTATAGATCGTTCGTTTTTTATGTTTCGTTGCGCGGAATGGTGCAACAGGTGATCCGCCAAAGACTCAGCAGTGTCATTTCTCACAGGTGGCAGCCGACCATTGGACTGATTTTGTTATTTAATAAAAAAATTTATTACTATTATAACTTGATTGACAATTAGTTTAAAAATTAATTTTTTTATTTTTTATTTTTTTAATTAAAAATTTAAATTTATTTAGATTATTTGGTAACTTAATTTTTAAGCTAGCTATTTTAAAATTAATTATTTGTGTAAAAAAATTAATTTTTTTAACCTTCCATATATTTGATATTAACAACTATATGTAGTTGTTAGTGGTGGTAAATAAATTATGAATAAAGAGTATTATTGTATTTTAAAAATAGTAAGAGTTTAAATAAAATATTATGAGAATTTGTATTTTTATTTTATTTTAAAAAAATTATAGAAACACCTCATACACTATTCACGAATATCACTTAATCCCCTGAACTAAAAACCCGTTCGAAGTAGCCCATACACTATTTATTTGTATCATTTTGCCCCCCTCCGTTAGGGTTCCGTGACACAAGCAAAATAGCTGGAGAGGAGAGCAAAATGATACAAATAAATAGCGTAGATGCCACTTTGTATGGGTTTTTAGTTCAGGAGTTAAGTGATATTTGCGAATAGTGTAGGGGTGTTTATGTAATTTTTTTTTTATTTTTTGACTTTTTAATTTTTTGATTTTTTTGCCAAATAGGCAACTTTAACTTTCTGGTATTTTTAGTAAAAAAGCTAAAAAATTAAAGTTACTAATTAGGGCCATATATCTAAGTAAAATCACATTTGAGAAAAAATTCTAAAATTTAAAAACAAAAATGCTACGTACTCAGAAATGTTGTTAAGAATTTTATCTTGAATTTAAAATAAAATGATCAAATTTAATTATGTATTGTGTGAGTTATACTGCAAATAAATCTGAGCCACCGATATTGAATTTAGAGTAAATTTTTGAATAATATTTTCTAATTTGTTGTATTGTTGATTTAAAAATTCATTCTTCTTTAAACACCCACTTTTTTTTCTATCTTGCTCTATTGAAAATTATTACCATGCTGCTTCTTTACTATTGCCACCCTTCATGCCACACTGGCTGCCACTACCCAACCATTTTCTACCCTCAATTGCATTTTTGCAAAAATTTGTCAGCCTCTTTTGACCATCTCAAGTCACTTTCTCTCTCTCTCATTCTTTTGAGCTTAACTTTTGTTCATTCAATTAAGTTCGGACAAACTTAATTTGTTCAGAAGCATTTAATTAAATAAATTTCGCTCGAACCCAACTGACAATGGATGAATTGGTTCGCAACAATCGACACTTAAAATTTCAAAGAAACTTCTTTATGCCAGACGCCAATAGATCACGAAATAAAGTTCTTAAGAGATTTCACTTGTTACATTACGCAATTATAGCATTTTATCCTCAAATCGACATGCAATAAAAAAACAACAATCCAGGCGTTACAAGAAATGCTTAGAGCATGTTGGAATATTAGATTTAGATTGATTAGATTGATTTTATTCAGATTTGATTTTATTCTATTATATCTTCTTATTGTTTATCCCTATTCGCCTATAAATAG
>JAOTRH010024479.1:0-21725 GCA_034768845.1 Heliamphora exappendiculata | reverse complement strand
ACAGGAGCTCAATGCTAGATGGTCTTGAGATTATGGGTCAGAGTGCAATTATAGTTCTTTAGTGGTGTGAACTGTAACTCATTTTTTATGAAAATTGCAGAAATCTCTATTTCTTTTCATAATTACAGAAACCGCTTGTAGGTATCTGTGTTCCATTAGAAGTCTTACTCATAATTACTCCTCGGGTCCCTACTGTAACCCTATATATACGCAGGTAGACTGAACCAGTTTCAGATGGTTTTCATATCATTAATTTTATGATATTATTTTTATTTTTCAAGACTTAAATATATCGGGGTTCTGCCGGTACGAGTTTTCAGATGATCGTAGCCCACACTACGTTCGAGGATCGCATAAGGGAATACGATAGAAGATCTGACAGGAGCTTCAACTCGGAATCAAGTCGTAGTTGAAGATTAGAATGACAAGAGGTATTCATCTAAATTAACTTTGGTTGCACGGGTTCTATTTTGATCGTTCTTCGTCAAAAGTTTATCTGGAGCCCGTTTCGGAATTTACCCGTCTAGTTAATTTTTTTACCGAAAATCGTTTTACAAAAATAATGATCTTGGCAGTATTGCCTCCAACAGGTAAGATGACCAAGAGGTCCTTTTCGGCGAAATGCTATAGAGCTAAAGAACCGTTGGAGTGGTTCATTCTGATGTGTGTGGCCTTATGACAATCTAGGCAAGAGGTGGCTTTGAGTACTTCGTAAGTTTCATTGATGACTACTCAAGGTATGAACACATTTACCTGATGCACCGTAAGTATAAATGGTTTGAAAAATTCAAAGAATTCAAGGCAGAACCGAAGAAGCGTATAGGTAAAAGTATCCAATCACTACGATCCGACCGTGGTAGAGAACACCTGTCACGTCCCAAACTCTAGGTCACGTGAAACACCTACAAATAACCAAACATAATACCCATCCCGAGGAAACACTATTAATATAAACCATATGTGCATTGTATACAAATGCAAAACGGCTTTCATTACACGGCTCCAATGCCGAAAAATATGTCACAACATACATGTTCAAAATAGAAAGGAACAAAGAAAGACTACAGCTCTTTCGCCTCTCCAGCAACCCTTGATCAACCTGCTTGACCGGTACTTGAAAATATTTTATCCCACACCAAGAGCCAAGCCTCAGCAGAAACTAGACAAGCATGCAGTATAAACAAAACATGCTAGAAAATTGAAGTGCAGATTTAGACTCTCTTTCAAGCCTTGAAAATGGTTTTCACATGCAAGGAAAAGCGAGGATACAAACCATGTTCTGAATCACTCATAGGAGCCTTGAAAGCAGTTGAAAAAGGGTTTTAGATCTTGATTCACACGACTCTTAAAACAATTTGAAATCTGATCTATCCGTCTCAGAATGCAGTTCATGCAATTGATGATACATACAACCGGCCCTCACACGCCGCAATCACAGTCCTAACACTCCGCAATCACAGTCTTAACACTGAGATAAAGATTCGCACAAAAACATACATTCTGGGAATAAAACCGTATACTATGGGATAAAACCATGGACCAACCACGGGGTAAAATTGCAAATCAAACCACAGGATAAAACCGCATACTTTACATAAGACACGGGATGGAACTGCCAACCACAGATTATGTCACGGGATAAAATCGTAAATCACGGGATAAGACCGCATACCGCAGGATAAGACCGCACACCACGGGATAAAATAGTATACCACAAGATAAAACTGCAGGTTACGGGATAACACCAAAAACTACGAGATAACACTGAATACTCCTATGCATAACCTAATCAGGATTTAAATACGTAAAATCATGTACTATCACTGCGCTTCACAAATCACATCACATGCCTATAAAACTCAGGGTTTTAAAGCATAAATCACGTTTCACATAACGATATCGAACCCATGTAATTCACTTACATAATCCGTACGTAAATAAACTACCGTTATAAATGCACGTAACCAGTTATAAACGAACATAGACATATATAACTTCACATCATGACGCCACCCGTCACATAACCTGACACGACATCACATGCCACACATACCGTCATTCGATACCTGAACGACCCATCCATAAATCGAGACCCGTCCACACACCGGGACAACCAACGATACAGAACACCAAAACCAAAACCTAAACCTAACCCGGAGGCCAACACAGCCCAAGCGCTCGAGCGCTCAACCACCGCTTGAGCAGTCTCCTACCGACATACCCGTCTGCCGTCATCCCGCTCAAGCGCACACCACCGCTCGAGCGGTCAACCACTGACCCAACACTCTGGCACCACCCCGCTCGAGCGCTCAACCACTGCTCGAGCGGTCAACATTGGGAGAAAACTCAAACCAAGAACCGAAACCAAGCGCCCGCATGCAACGGTGCACGAACCACCACGCATACAATCGAGTACCAAAAAAATTCGCATCTAACCATGCACGCCACCCCCGAGGATGACACCCAAACAAACATCTGAAGCTACGACACGACTCCCGAAGCATTCACACAACCAACCAAACCCCAATTAATCAATTGAATACCATAGAACGCCAATTAGAAACCAAAGAACCAACCACCAAACCACAAAACACCTACAAACTCCCAAGGCCTTAACACGACCAAAACGGACTCACACACGTCCAACACGACAAACATGAACCCACACACCCAGCACGTCCAACCAAGATGAAAAATAACCTTTTTTCCAAACATTCAGCCAAAAACGGGTGAAAAACGATTTTGCAATTTTGACACACCTTCACTCTTTTAATCATAAATTTTTCTACAAAAAAGAATTTTAAGGTGAGAGAGGTTTCATTGGAAAGAGAACTTTCGGGGCTTCAATTTGAGTACAAGAACGACCCAATTTCAAGTCCGAACGAGGGCAATAACATCAAAACAAAACGACCCTGCGCACTTAGCCCGCTCGAGCGGACATCGGGCGCTCGAGCGAGCTACCACCCGAGAAAAACACAGATTTTCTATTCTTGAGTGTCCTTGGCCCCCAAACTCTCAAACACTCACAAACCACCATTTCAACCACAAATCTAAGCCTTCAAACACTTTCTCGACACCCTAGGAAGTGCCCAAACCCGAAACTACCACAAAACCTCGAAAGGAAAAACTCAAAACCTGATTTCATCCACCGAAATCGACATAAAATTGGTTTTTAACCCAAAAACCCAACTTTTACATAAAATCAGATCTACAGCTATGCGATCGGTAAAAATACACCCGATTACACGTAGCACCCTTATAAAACATACAGGTCTAGAATCCTACCTCGGTGAGTTAAAAACTCAACGCCTCGAACCACGAGCAAAATCGAGCTTTGTCAGAATAAAATTCTGTCCTAATGAACGCGTAAACCATGACGCCAATAGCAGGAATCTATTGTCTGATCATCAAAAATCGGGCCCCAGGCCCCCGAGAACTTAGAGAGAAGGCAGAGAGAAAATGGAAGAAACTTAAGAGTTAAGTTTTGAAAATATCTTTTAAAATTATCTAACTCCAGATATTTATATGCCTCTAAAATATCATTTTTTAAAATTTTTCGAGATTCGCACCACAACGGCCCACGGCCCCAAGAACCTATCCCGCATGCATATCTAAGCCCTATCATGCATCAAAAAAAATAAAAACATGCTCAAACGAAAACATAACACGCGTCCGAAAATGCTAAAAAAGAAAACGGGTCAGGGTCTCACAATTCTACCCCCCTTAAAAGAATTTCGTCCCCGAAATTCAACTCAAGGTCAAAACAACAAACAACCGATCACAATCAACACAGGCATACGAGATGGTTAGCCAAACCGATCCTAGGATATAGTCAAACAAGGTCAGGCATCCTAACAACGGCCAACTATCTCAAAGACACGGGATCTATGACCCGTCTCAACCTCACATCCTCACCACCTGCTGTCTCAACACAGCACACCACCCACGGAATCCACCACCAACTCTAAACCCGTGGTCACAACCTTGCCCTCTCCGCGCAAACATCATGTCTATATGAAAAGGACAAAACATGAGATGCAACACATAGCATAAACCACATAAGCATGCTAACACACAAGCGCATAGGTTCATGCTAAACAAACCCTACTTACCGAGGAGAACCGATAAGAATGTCGCGTCAATCTAGATAACCTACTCAGATTCCCGGCTATAAATCACGTCAGCTAAACGCGTTTCTAACTTGGCCTCCAAGTTTGTTAATCCAAATGCACAAAGGCAGGACAAATCAATCTCAAAGTTAAACCCCCATGCTCACATATACACATCATTCACATATCTAACATGCTGACACGTTCATGTTATCATGGCGTCTAAACACATGCAATCAAGTACACGCAACCAACCTCACACGGGATACACCCTCTTCCCACAGCACATAGGTATTCAAACCCAGAGCTCTGATACCAATCTGTCACGCCCCAAACTCCGAGTCACGTGAAACACCCACAAAGAACCAAACATAATACCCATCCCGAGGATACACTCTTAATATAAACCATACATGCATTGTATATAAACGCAAAATGACTTTCATTACACGGCTCCAACGCCGAAAAACATGTCACAACATACATGTTCAAAATAGAAAAGAACAAAGGAAGACTACAGCTCTTCTGCCTCTCCAGCAACCCCGGATCAACCTGCGTGACCGGTACCTGAAAATATTTTATCCCACACCATGAGCCAAGGCTCGACAAAAACTGAACAAGCATGTAGTATAAACAAAACATGCTAGAAAATCGAAGTGAAGGTTTAGACTCTCTTTCAAGCCTTGAAAATGGTTTTCACATGCAAGGAAAAGCGAGGATACAAACTAGGTTTTGACTCACTCACAGGAGCCTTGAAAGCAGTTGAAAAAGGGTTTTAGATCGTGATTCACACGACTCTTAAAACAATTTAAAATCTTCACTATCCGTCCCATAACGTAGTTCATGCAATTGATGATACATACAACCGACCCTCACATGTAGTAACCACAGTCCTAACACTAAGATAAAGATTCGCACATAAACATACATTCCTGGGACAAAATCGTATACTATTGGATAAAATCATAGACCAACCACGGGATAAAATCGCAAAACAAACCACGAGATAAAATCGCATACTTTACCGTTAGCCACGGGAAGGAATAGCCGACCACGGATTATACCACGGGATAAAATCGTAAACCACGGGATAAGACTGCAAACCGTGAGATAAGACCGCACACCACGGGATAAAATCGTATACCACAGGATAAAACTGTGCATTATGGGATAACACCGAAAACTACGGGATAACACCGAACACTCCTATGCATAATCTAATCAGGATTTAAATGCATAAAACTATGTACTATCACTACGTTTCACAAATCACATCACATGCCTATAAAACTCAAGATTTTAAAGCATAAACCACGTTTTACATAATGATATCGAACCCATGTAATTCACTTACATAATCCGTACATAAATAAACTATCGTTACAAATGCACGTAACAAGTTATAAACGTACATAGCCATATATAACTTCACATCATGACGTCACCCGTCACATAACTTGACACGATATCACAACACACCGTCATTCGATACCCGAATGACCCATCCATAAACCGAGACCTGTCCGTACACCGGGACAACTAACGAAACAGAAAACAAAAACCAAAACCTAACCCGGAGGCCAACACAGCCCAAGCGCTCGAGCGCTCAACCACCGCTTGAGCAATCCCCTACCGACATGCCCCTCTGCCATCACCTCGCTCGAGCGCTCAACCACCGACCCAACACCCTGGCATGATCCTGCTCGAATGCTCAACCACTGCTCGAGCGGTCAACACTGAGAGAAAACTCAAACTAGGAACCGAAACCAAGTGTTCGCATGCAACGATGCACGAACCACCACGCATACAATCAAGTACCAAAAAAACCCGCATCTAACCATGCACATCACTCCTGAGGAAGACACCCAAACAAGCACCCGAAGCCACGACACGACTCCCGAAGCCTTCACACAACCAACCGAACCCCAAAAAGAATCCACAGGTATTTGAATCGACTAATTTCCATAAATTAATCAATTAAATACCATATGACGCGAATTGGAAACCAAAGAACCAACCACCAAACCACAAAACACCTACAAACTCCCAAGGCCCTAACACGACCAAAACGGGCTCACACACGTCCAACACGGCAAACACGAACCCACACACCCAACACGGACAACCAAGATTAAAAACAACCTTTTTTCCAAACATTCGGCCGAAAATGGGTGAAAAATGGTTTGGAAATCTTGACACACCTTTACTCTTTTAATCATAACTTTTTCTAAAGAAAGAATTTTAAGGTGAGAGAGGTTTCATTGGAAATAGAACTTTCGGGGCTTCAATTTGAGTATAAGAACGACCCAATTTTGAGTCCGAACGAGGGCAAAAACATCAAAACAAAATGGACTCGCGCAACCAATCCGCTCGAGCAGACATCAGGCGCTTGAGCGAGCTACCACCCGAGAAAAACTCAAATTTTCTGTTCTTGAGTGTTCTTGGCCCCCAAACTCTCAAACACTCTCAAACCACCATCTCAACCACAAATCTAAGCCTTTAAACGCTTTCTCGACACCCTCGGACGTACCCAAACCCGAAACTACTACAAAACCCCGAAAGAAAAAACTCAAAACCCGATTCCATCCACCACAATCGGCATAAAATTAGTTTTTAACCCAAAAGTTTAACTTTTGCAAAAAATCAGATCTACAGCTATCTAACCAGTAAAAATACACCCGACTACACGTAGCACCCTTATAAAACGTACAGGTCTAGAATCCTACCTCGGTGAGTTAAAAACTCAACGCCTCGAACCACGTGTAAAATTGAGCTTCGTCGGAAGGAAATTCAGTCTAGATGAACGCGTAGACCATGACGTTAATACCAGGAATCCACTGTCTGATCATAAAAAACCGAGCCCCGGGCCCCCGAGAACATAGAGAGAAGGCAGAGAGAAAATAGAGGAAACTTATGAGCTAAGTTTTGAAAATATCTTTTGAAATTATCTAACTCCAGATATTTATAGACCTCTAAAATATCTTTTTTTAAAATTTTTTGAGATTCGCACCCAAACAGCCCACGGCCCCGGAAACCAACCCCGCATGCATATCTAAGCCCGATCATCCATTAAAAGAAATAAAAACATGCTCAAACGAAAACACAGAACGTGCGCCCGAAAATGCCGAAAAAGAAAACGGGTCAAGGTCTCACAACTCTACCGCCTTAAAGGAATTTTGCCCCCAAAATTCAACTCAAGATCAAATAACAAATCGCCGATCGCAATCGACACAGGCATACAAGATGGTAAGCCAAATCGGTCCTAGGATATAGTCAAACAAGGTCAGGCATCCTAACAATGACCAACTATCTCAAAGACACGGGATCTACGACCCGTCTCAACCTCACATCCTCACCACCTGCTGTCTCAACACAGCACACCACCCATGGAGTCCACCACCAACTCCAAACCCATGGTCACAACCTCGAACACGGCCTCGCCCTCTCTGCGCAAACATCATCTCTATATGAAAAGGACAAAACGTGAGATGCAGCACATAGAATAAACCACATAAGCATGCTAACACACAAGCACATAGGTTCATGCTAAATAAACCCCGCATACCGAGGATAACCGACAAAAATGACGCGTCAATTTGGATAACCTACTCAGATTCCTGGCTAGAAATCACGTCAGCCAAACGCGTTTCTAACTTGGCCTCCAAGTTTGTTAATCCAAATGCCTAAAGACAGGACTAATCAATCTCACAGTTCAACCCCCATGCTCACATATACACATCATTCACATATCTAACATGCTGACACGTTCATGTCATCAAGGTGTCTAAACACATGCAATCAAGCACACGCAACCAACCTCACACTAGATACACCCTCTTCTCACAGCTCATAGGTATTCGAACCCAGAGCCTTGATACTAATCTATCACGCCACAAACTCCGAGTCACGTGAAACACCCACAAACAACCAAACATAATACCCATCATGAGGATACACTCTTAATTTAAACCATACATGCATTGTATATAAACGCCAAACGGCTTTCATTACACGACTCCAACGCCAAAAAATATGTCACAACATACATATTCGAAACAGAAAAGAACAAAGGAAGACTACAGCTCTTCCGCCTCTCCAGCAACCCCTGATCAACCTGCATGACCGGTACCTGAAAATATTTTATCCCACACCGTGAGCTAAGGCTCAGCAGAAACTAGGCAAGCATGCAGTATAAACAAAATATGCTAGGAAATCGAAGTACAGATTTAGAGTCACTTTCAAGCCTTGAAAATGGTTTTCACGTGCTAGGGAAAGCAATGATACAAACCATGTTTTGACTCACTCACAGCAGCCTTGAAAGCAGTTGAAAAAGGGTTTTAGATCGTGATTCACATGACTCTTAAAACAATTTGAAATTTTCTCTATCCGTCCCATAACGTAGTTCATGCAATTGATGATACATACAACCGACCCTCACATGTCGCAACCACAGTCCTAACACTGAGATAAAGATTCACACATAAACATATATTCTTGGGATAAAACCGTATCCTATGGGATAAAATCATAGACCAACCATGGGGTAAAACCGCAAATCAAACCACGAGATAAAATCGCATACTTTACCGTAAGCCATGGGATGGAACCGCTGACTACGGATTATACCACACGATAAAACAGTAAATCACAGGATAAGACCGCATACCGCGGGATAAGACCGCACACCACAGGATAAAACCGTATACCACAGGATAAAACTGCACGTTACGGGATAACACCGAACACTCCTATGCATAACCTAATCAGGATTTAAATGCATAAAATCATGTACTCACTACGTTTCACAAATCACATCGCATGCCTATAAAACTCAGGATTTTAAAGCATAAACCATATTTCACATAACGATATCGATCCCATGTAATTCACTTACATAATCTGTATATAAATAAACTATCGTTATAATTACATGTAACGAGTTATAAATGCACATAGCCATATATAACTTTACATTATGGCGCCACCCGTCACATAACCTAACATGATATCACATGCCACACACACCGTCATTCGATACCCGAACGACCCATCCATAAACCAAGACCCGCCCACACACCGGGACAACCAACGATATAGAAAACCAAAACAAAAACCTAACCCGGAGGCCAACACAGCCCAAGCGCTCGAGCGCACAACCACCGCTTGAGTAGTCCCCTACCGTCATACCTCTCTGCCACCACCCCGCTCGAGCGCACACCACCTCTCGAGCGCTCAACCACCGACCCAACACTCTGGCACCACCCCGCTCGAGCGCTCAACCACTGCTTGAGCAGTCAACACTGGGAGAAAACTCAAACAGGAACCGAAACCATGCGCCCGCATACAATGATGCACGAACCACCACGCATACAATCGAGTACCAAAAAAACCCACATTTAACCATGCACGTCACCTTTGAGGACGACACCCAAACAAACACCCGAAGCCACAACACAACTCTCGAAGCATTCACACAACCAATCGAACTCCAAAAAGAATCCACATGTATTTGAATTGACTAATTCGCATAAATTAATCAATTGAATACCATAGGACGCCAATTGAAAACCAAAGAACCAACCACCAAACCACAAAACACCTACAAACTCCCAAGACCCTAACACGACCAAAACGGACTCACACACGTCTAACACGGCAAACACGAACCCACACACCCAACATGGCCAACCAAGATGAAAAACAACCTTTTTTCCAAACATTCGGCTAAAAATGGGTGAAAACGATTTGGAAATCTTGACACACCTTCACTCTTTTGATCATAACTTTTTCTACAAAAAGAATTTTAAGGTGAGAGAGGTTTCATTGGAAAGAGGACTTTCGGGGCTTCAATTTGAGTACAAAACGACCCAATTTGGAGTCTAGACAAGGGCGATAACATCAAAACAAAATGGCCCTATGCACCTAGTCCGCTCGAGCGAGCTACCACCCGAGAAAAATCCAGATTTTTTGTTCCTGGGTGTTCTTGGCCCCCAAACTCTCAAACACTCACAAACCACCATCTCAATCACAAATCTAAGCCTTTAAACACTTTCTCGACACCCTCGAATGTGCCCAAACCCGAAACTACCACAAAAACCTCCAAAGGAAAAAGTCAAAACCCGATTCCATCCACCGAAATTGACATAAAATCGGTTTCTAACCCCAAAACCCAACTTTTACAAAAAATTAGATCTATAGCTATCCGACCGGTAAAAATACAGCCGGTTACACGTAGCGCCCTTATAAAACACACACGTGTAGAATCCTACCTCGGTGAATTAAAAATTTGACGCCTCGAACCACGTGCAAAATCGAGCTTCCTCGGAATAAAATTCTGTCCGGATGAACGCATAGATCACGACGCTAATAACAAGAATCCGCTGTCTGATCGTAAAAAACTGAGCCCCAAGCCCCCGAGAACTTAGAGAGAAGGTAGAGAGAAATGGAGAAAACTTAGGAGTTAATTTTTGAAAATATCTTTTGAAATTATCCAACTCCAGATATTTATAGGCCTCCAAAATATCTTTTTTTAAAATATTTTGAGATTCGCACCTCAACGGCCCATGGCCCTGGGAACCTACCCTGCATGCATATCAAAGCCCGATCATGCATCAAAAGAAAGAAAAACATGCTCAAACAAAAACACATAACGCGCGTCCGAAAATGCCAAAAAAGAAAATGGGTCTGGGTCTCACAACTCTACCCCTCTTAAATGAATTTCACCCCTAAAATTCAACTCAAGGTCAAAACAACAAACTGCCGATTGCAATTGACACAGGCATACGAGATGGTCAGCCAAACCGGTCCTAGAATATAGTCAAGCAAGGTCAGGAATCCTTACAATGGTCAACTATCTCAAAGACACGGGATCTACGAGCCGTCTCAACCTCACATCCTCACCACCTGCTGTCTCAACACAGCACACCACCCACGGAGTCCACCACCAACTCCAAACCCATGGTCGCATCCTCGAACTCGGTCTCGCCCTCTCTGCACAAACATCTTGTCTATATGAAAAGGACATAACATGAGATGTAGCACATAGCGTAAACCACATAAGCATGCTAACACACAAGAACATAGGTTCATGCTAAACAAACCCCACATACCGAGGATAACTGATAAAAATGACATGTCAATCTGGATAACCTACTCAGATTCTCGGCTAAAAATCACGTCAGCCAAACGCGTTTCTAACTTAGTCCCAAAGTTTGTTAATCCAAATGCCTATAGGCAGGACTAATCAATCCCACAGTTTAACCCCCATGCTCACATATACACATCATTCACATTCTAACATGCTGACACATTCATGTTATCAAGGTGTTTAAACACATGCAATTAAGCACACGCAACCAACCTCACACTGGATACACCCTCTTCCCACATCTCATAAGTATTCAAACCCAGAGCCTTGCTACTAATCTATCACGCCCCAAACTCCGACTCACGTGAAACACCCACAAACAACCAAACATAATACCCATTACGAGGATACACTCTTAATATAAACCATACATGCATTGTATATAAACGCCAAACGGCTTTCATTACACGGCTGCAACGCCGAAAAACATGTCACAACATACATGTTCAAAACATAAAGGAACAAAGAAAGACTACAGCTCTTCTGCCTCTCCAGCAACCTCGGATCAACCTGCGTGATCGGTACCTGAAACTATTTTATCCCACGCCGTGAGCCAAGGCTCAACAGAAACTAGACAAGCATGCAATATAAACAAAACATGCTAGAAAATCGAACTGCAAGTTTAGACTCTCTTTCAAGCCTTGAAAATGGTTTTCACAAGCAAGGAAAAGCGAGGATACAAACCATGTTTTGACTCACTCACAGGAGTCTTGAAAGCAGTTGAAAGAGGGTTTTAAATCGTGATTCACACGACTCTTAAAACAATTTGAAATATGCTCTATCCATCCCATAATGCAGTTCATACAATTGATGATACATACAACCGGCCCTCACACGCCGCAACCACAGTCTTAACACTGAGATAAAGATTCGCACATAAACATACATTCCTGGGATTAAACCGTATACTATGGGATAAAATCATAGACCAACCACAGGGTAAAACCGCAAATCAAACCGGGGGATATAACCGCATACTTTACCGTAAGCCACGGGATGCAACCACCGACCACGGATTATACCACGAGATAAAATCGTAAATCACGGGATAAGACCGCATACCGCGGGATAAGATCGCACACCACAGGATAAAATAGTATACCACTGGATAAAACTACACGTTACGGGATAACACCAAAAACTACGGGATAACACCGAACACTCCTATGCATAACCTAATCAGGATTTAAATGCATAAAACCACGTACTATCACTACATTTTACAAATCACATCACATGCCTATAAAACTCAAGATTTTAAAGCATAAACCACGTTTCACATAACGATATCGAATCCATGTAATTCACTTGCATAATCCGTACATAAATAAACTATCGTTATAAATGCACGAAACTAGTTATAAACGCACATAGCCACATAAAACTTCACATCATGAAGCCACCCGTCACATAACCTGACACGACACCACATGCCATACACACCGTCATTCGATACCCGAACGACCCATCTATAAACCGAGACCCATCCACACACCGGGACAACCAACGATATAGAAAACCAAAATCAAAACCTAACCTGGAGGCCAACACAGCCCAAGCGCTCGAGCGCTCAACCACCGCTTGAACGATCCCCTACCGACATACCCCTCTGCCATCATCCCGCTCGAGCGCACACCACCGCTCAAGCGCTCAACCACTGACCTAACACTTTGGCACCACCCCGCTCGAGCGCTCAACCACTGCTCGAGCGGTTAACACTAGGAGAAAACTCAAATCGGGAACCAAAACCAAAGGCCCGCAAGTAACGAAGCACGAACCACCACGCATACAATCGAGTACCAAAAAAACCCACATCTAACCATGCACGTCACCCTTGAGAACGACGCCCAAACAAACACCCAAAGCCACGACACGACTCCCGAAGCTTTCACATAACCAACCGAACCCCAAAAAGAATCAACAAGTATTTGAATCGACTAATTCTCATAAATTAATCAATGGAATACCATAAGATGCCAATTGAAAACCAAAGAACCAACCACTAAATCACAAAACACCTACAAACTCCCAAGGGCCTAACACGACAAAAATGGACTCACACACATCTAACACGGCAAACATGAACCCACACACCCAACACGGCCAACCAAGATGAAAAACAACCTTTTTTCCAAACATTCAGCCAAACACGGGTGAAAATGGTTTAAAAATCTTGATACACCTTCACTCTTTTGATCATATCTTTTTCTACAAAAAGAGTTTTAAGGTGAGAGAGGTGTCATTGGGTCGGAATTCTGAGTCCGAATGAAGGAGATAACATCAAAACAAAAAGACCCTGCACAGCTAGTCCACTCAAGCGGACATCGGGCGCTTGAGCATGCTACCACCCTAGAAAAATCCAGATTTTCTATTCTCGAGTGTTCTTGGCCCCCAAACTCTCAAACACTCACAAACCACCATCTCAACCACAAATCTAAGCCTTTAAACACTTTCTCGACACCCGTGGATGTGCCCAAACCCAAAACTACCACAAAACCTCGAAATAAAAAACTCAAAACCCGATTCCATCCACCGAAATCGACATAAAATCAATTTTTAACCCAAAAATCTAACTTTTATAGAAAATCAGATCTATAGCTATTCGACCGGTAAAAATACACCCCATTTCATGTAGCACCCTTGTAAAATATACAGGTCAGGAATCCTACCTCGGTGAGTTAAAAACTCAATGCCTCGAATCACGTGCAAAATAGAGCTTCGTTCGAATGAAATTCTATTCGGATGAACACATAGACCACGACGCCAATAGCAGGAATCTGCTGTTTGATCGTCAAAAACTGAGCCATGGGCCCCCGGAAACTTAGAGAGAAAGCAAAGAGAAAATTGAGGAAACTTAGGAGTTAAGTTTTGAAAGTGTTTTTTGAAAATATCTAACTCCAGATATTGATAGGTGCCCAAAATATCTTTTTTTGAAATTTTTTGAGATTTGCACCACAACGGTCCATGGCCCCGGGAACCTACCCCACATGCATATCTAACCCCAATCATGCATCAAAAGAAATAAAAACATACTCAAATGAAAAAGCATAACGCGCGTCCGAAAATGCCAAAAAAAATAGGTCTGGGTCTCATAACACCTCTTTGAAGAGTTTAAGGACTACTTGTTATTAGAGAAAATTATATCCCATTTGATTGCACCTAGCACTTCACAGCAAAATGGTGTAGTAGAAAGAAAGAATAGGACTCTTATGGAGATGGTAAGGTCAATGATGAGTTATTCAGGTTTACCAGCTTTGCTTTGGGGACTTGCTTTAGAGACAACAGCTTATATTCTAAACATGGTACCTTCTAAGTCAGTACCTTCTACTCCTATAGAATTGTGGACTGGGCGTAAGCCTAGTCTGAAACACATTCGGATTTGGGGGTATCCAGCACATGTGCTGAAAGAGAACACTGATAAGTTGGAATCGAGGACGAAAGTCTGTTTCTTTGTGAGGTAACCCAAGGGAACGAATGGTGGTCTATTTTACAGTCCTAAGGATCAAAAGGTCATTGTTAGCACCGGTGCTCGATTCTTGAAAGAGAATTATATTATGGATCACATGCCCAAAAGCAAAATTGTTCTAGAAAAACTATGAGGAAATACTCGTAAAACAGAAGAGGAGCCACAAGTCACTGATATTCCATTACCTCGTCGTAGTGGGAGGCTTATCAGGACAAGTGAAAATCAAGAACAAGGTGCTGATGCACAGGGTTCATATTCTATACAGTCTGTTACTGCTAATACACAGACACAGGTGGTGCCTCATCATAGTGGGAGGATTGTTCATCAACCTGATCGATATATGTTCTTGGGAGAGTTGTTTGACAAGATCCCGACAGAACTAGATACCGAGCCTTGTAACTACAATGAAGCACTATAAGATAAAGATGCAGATCTTTGGCAAATGGCTATGAATTCAGAGATGGAATATATGTATTCCAATAAGGTCTGAAAACTTGTAGAACCACCCGAAGGGATAAAACCCATTGGATGCAAGTGGATCTACAAGAGAAAGAGATAAGCAGACGAGAAGGTTAAAACTTTTAAAGTTAGGTTTGTTGCTAAAGGGTTCACTCAGAAAGAAGGGATTGACTATGAGGAAACCTTTTCGTCGGTAGCCATACTTATGTCTATCCAGATTCTCTTATCCATTGCCGCACATTTCGATTACGAAATATGGCAAATAGACATTAAGACATCTTTTCTTAACGAAAGTCTTGACGAGTGTAACTATATGATACAATCATACGAATTCATTGCAAAGAGCTAGGAGCACATGTTGTGCAAGCTTAAGAGATCTATTTATGAACTTAAGCAGACATCGACGTCTTGAAACACTCAGTTTGATCAAGTTATGAAGTCTTATAATTTTAATTAAAGTCTGGATGAATCCTGTGTGTACAAGAAGCGTGACGGAAGAGTGGTGATCTTTCTAGTACTTTATGTAGATGATATCTTGCTCATCGAAAATGATGTGGGGGCATTATCTATGGTTAAAGTATAGTTATCTAAACAGTTCGATATGAAGGATTTGGGAGAAGCCAGTCACATTCTTGGGATCAAACTTATGCGAGATCGAAAACAAAAGATGTTGAGCTTATCACAAGCAAAGTATATCGATGATATCCTTACTCGTTTTAGCATGTAGGATTTCAAGAAAGGGTTTCTCCCTTTCAGGCATGAAATAACTCTATCCAAGGATCAGTCTCCTATGACACCTGATGAGATAGAGAGGACGAAGCCGGTTCCTTATGCTTCGGCAATAAGAATCCTCATGTATGCTATGTTTTGCACTAGCCCGGACATTTGCTTTGTCGTTGGCATGGTTAACCGATATCAGTCTAATCCAGGGCATGAGTATTGGACCGCGGTAAAGAATATAATCAAGTACCTAAAAATGACTAAAGATTATATGTTAATTTACCAGACAGACAGTCTAGTACCTTTGGGGTACATAGACTCAAATTTTTAGTCAGACATAGAGCTTACATTAGGAGACAACATTGCAGATCCTTTACAAAGAGCTTACCGGGTAAGACTTTTGATAGTCATGTTGAGGGCATAGGAGTCAGATGTATTACAGCATAGTTTTGAGTATAAGTGGGAGATTGTTATGGTTGGTATACTGAAAACTATATTTTTAGTATTTAATTTTATTTTAATAAGATTAATTTTTTATTTTATGAGAATCTCTATGAGCAATGTATGTGTACTATTTTTTTGATATGTATGGATATCTAATATTCTGTATAGTATTTAATCTGGTGTGTAGAGTACGGCTTGCACATAGAAGATCAGATTTTAGGTTCTTGCAGAATTTAAGTTTTATGTTCACAATTTATATGGAAATGGGCATACCATCGATACGACTGTACCACAGAGTTTTAGTAAGCCTGTCTTGGTTATGGAGAACAGATAATAGTGTCGTCTATTGTTACAACTCTCTGTACTAGTACACTTTGTGTGTATTAAACGGGACATTTGAGGTAATTAATTTTGTACTTACTATATAAATTAATTCACACCCTAAGATTATTATGAATAGTGCTTTTTCTCTTAATCCTGAAATAATTATTGATTTGCATATATTTAATATTCGTTGTTTTGATTCATTAGAGGGTGTAATCTTATATAGGTCTATATTCCCGGTGAGTTGAATAACAGTATTTTTTATATAAAAAATATTAATTATTGACGAAATTCACGTCCTGATAGATCGGGATTGACGATACCCCCTTAAGGATGCTTATAAGTTTTGATTAGGCCAAACTCTGCAGGTGTATTTAATTATCCGGTGGTCAAATAAGTTAAGCGGGAGGGCTTAAAAAATATCAAAATACCGATTAAATTAAATTGTCAGTAATTATATTTAATTAGCGGGTATCGAGAATCTTAACGTAGGGAGAAATGGTAAGCATTTAATAACAGGAGCTCAATGCAAGAAGGTCTTGAGATTATGGGTTAGAGTGCAATTATAATTCTTTAGTGGTATGAACTGTAATTCAATATTTTATAAAAATTACAGAAATCACTGTATGTCTTTTCATAATTACAGAAATCTCTAGTAGGTGTCTGTGTTCTACTGGAAGTCTAACTCATAATTACTCATCAGATCCCTACTGTAGCCCTATATATATGCGGGTAGACTGAATCAGTTTTTGATGATTTGATATCATTATTATTATGATATTATTTTTGTCTTTTAAGATTTAAATATATATGAGTTCTGCCAGTACGAGTTCTCAAAGAATCGTAACCCACACTACGTTCGAGAATCGCGTAAGAGAATAAAGTAAAAGATTTGACTGGAGTTTCAACTCGGAATCAAATTGTAGTTAAAGAATATATCAAAAAATGGTATTCTTCTAAATTAACTTTGGTTACGCGGGATTTCTTTTGATCGTTCGAAGTCAAAAAAATTTATCTGGAGCCCGTTTCGACGTTTGCCTGTCTAATTAATTTTTTATCAATAATCGCTTGCACAAATAATGATCTTGACAGTATTGCCTCCAACACCTATCACTAAGCTGCCTAATTTTTTGAAACCCCTTTAAAGAATTGTAGACATGATTAGTGGCTCCCGTATCTATACACCAGGTACCAGTAGATAATACCGCTAAACATGTTTCAACCACTAGTGAATACAAATAACCTGGTTTGTTATGCTTACTGAGAAAAATCGGACACTACTTTTTTCAATGACTAAACTGGTTGCAGTAATAGCACTTGTCACTCGGCTTCTTCACACCAGCTTTTGGTCCTTTAACTGCTTTTGGAGCTGTGCCTCCTTGTGTCGGAACCTTTTTCTTCTTCTTGCCTTTCGACTTAGATGAAGAACATTTCTCTGCCACATATACAGAACCTGACTTCCTAAGAAGTTTTGCCAATAAAAAGTTGAGCTTGTTCATGGTATATTTTAGGCATAACTACTTAAAACTTTTAGGCAATGACTAGAGTATGATATCGACCTAGGTTTCCTCGTCAATTTCAGCTCCTAGAATCTCCAGTTTATTCAGATGACTGATCATCTTCAAAACAAGATCCCTAATTAGGGTGCCTTTAGCCATGCTTGCATTCATTAGAGATTTCATAACTACTTTCCTAACAACACGATTTTAATCCCCAAATATTTTTTTGAGATTCATAATCATACCATAGGCACTAGGCATAAACTTATGATGATGCTACAAAACATTTGACATTAAAGCTAAAATGTAACAACGAGCCATTTGATCAGTTTTCTGCTATTCTGATGGGCTTGGATTTCTTATTCGATCGCTTTCACATAAGGTGCCGGTGGACATATCTCAGTTAATACAAATTTATAATCCTTGGCAATTAAGAAAATGTCTAAGTTTCGTTTCCGGTCAACATTGTTTGGTCCGGTAAGTTTATTTTTCTTTGAGTATTGAAACAAGTAGATTGAAAGCCATTTTAATCTTGAGAATCGCATAATTAAAAATATCGTTAATTATGATGAGTAAAATTTTGAATTTATTTTAATTTGGTTCACTCTACCATTTTAAAAAAAATTCGCCAGTAGCCTAATACCTTGGGAATAGCATGTCTCGATGGAAAAATGTCTACTATCCATCATATGACCATACAGGCTAATCCTATTAATTTTACTATCTAGGTAATTGACCCTGTCAAGTAAAATTAAATAACTGATATAATTTTGGTTCAGTATATAATAGTAGTGACTCAGATTGAGAAAATATTATTATATACTGTTAAGTGTTAACCATCACCTAATTCCAAATCAATTGCTTCGCAATGAGCCCTTCAGATGGAGAAGTGATCCACACTAACAATTATCCAGAATTATTTCTAAAAGAGATTTGTACTAGCGATATCGCAATTAATCTGTCCGATTGGGAGGAAGGCCTTACTGCCAACACGCAAAGTTTAATTGTGTCACCTACACATTGGTGATAGAGACCGCGAAATTTATCTGTAAATAAATTTTTTCTCCCACTTAGATTTTAAAATTTTTTTTGACGGTTATAAAAATTCGTTTAATTAAAATAAATTTATTAATTTCAAAAAACACACAATTGAAAAAATTAAACATCTTTCCGTTTACACGATTTCAAAGATTCTGCTTTATCAAACTATTTTTTCGTATTTAAATACGTAACAAATAAAATTTAATAAATGCATAGTTTTTTCTTCAGCTTTTAGATAAGGTAGTGATTAAAGGTATTTATTTATTTTATTTTTCGTTTCATATTTTTCAAAAAAATAATAATTTATTTTGATTAAATATTTTTTTATTTAATTAATTCAAAATTTAAAATTAATTTTCACGTTTTTTTAAGAGATCTAATTTTATGAAAAATTATCTTAAACGTGATATTTTGTAAAAATAAAATATCTAAAAAAAATTTATTTAATTAAAATTTTTAATTAAAAAACTTAATTTTATTTTTTATTAAAAAATATTTTAATTAAAACATAATTTTTGAATTAATTAAATTAACATAAAAAATAAAATAGATATACATCAACCATGCAGTTCATATACATATAAACACGATATACATATATCTCGATTTTATGATAAAAATAAAATGCTAAAACGTTTTAGTCTCCTGTAGAAGATAAGCTGTAATAATTCATGTTCGTCTCTGATTCCTTTATCCCGATTGCATCAAGATTCTCTGATATATTGTGATATATTAGTATATCATATCAGTATAAGACATATCATAAACATCGATCAAAATAGCTCGTTGAAAAGCCAGAACCACTGCCAGCCACCTTAACTGCCGTCGGCGCCACCATGCCGCCACCTTCAGACGGCTTTTGCCGCCACCTCGATGCTCTATTTTTTATGCTTTTTGTAATAAAAATAACTCTTGAAAAATAGTATTTTTCTTTCAAAAATTCAACTCGAAAATAGCCCAAAAAACTGCTGCCGCCCAAGCTATGTCGCAGCCCTAGCCCCAAATAGCCCCATGTTTAAGGTTTTTCCAGTGATGTTTTGGCTCATATTTTTTTTTTGAGAAAATAGCTCAAATATCAAACAACATGATGCTTCGAATAATGCCCCGAAAACAATCCAAAAAAGTCCAAAAAATAGTCCCGAATAGTGCCTATTGCGCCGCCGTAGCCAAAAAATCGCTGCTATTTTGCACCTTTTTGTGCACTGTTTGGCCTCATTTTTTAATTGTTTTTGGACAGTATTTTAAGATATGTCTATTGCTATTTTATGCTTTAAAAATTGCTCAAAAAATAATTCAAAAAATAACCCAAAAATCATCAAAATTGTCGTCAAATTACCGTCGACAAAGCCGCCAGTGGTGGACTATTTTGCTATTTTTGACTTATTTTTTGCTGTTTTTAATACATAAATACTGTAGAAAATTCACCAAAAAATTTGTTTAAAATCGTTAAAAACTTACCGCGATTCGTGGCCCGTAAAAATTCGAAACTACCGCCGGTGCTGCCGCCTGTTCTTTGATATTCAACGTGTTCTTAGATATTCAACATGTTCTTAAATAATCTAAACAGATATTTAAAAATATAAAATTAGCTATTACATTGATACCTATGTCCCGAAGGCTCACATTCGATACTAGAAAAAATTTTAATCTATCACGATCAACTCTCGTGATTAAAAAAATTAAATCACCATTCAAACCATTCAATCAAACATAAAAAATAATATCATGATCATAAAATCGTGATTTAGAACGCTTGCAAAACAAATTTAGCACAGTTTTAAAACTATTCGGTCCTGATAATCGTAAACAAAAAATAAAACAATTCTAATATCAATTGTTGGAGGCAAAACTACCAAGATCATTATTTTTGCAAATGATTTTCGATAAAAAAAATTAACTGGATGGGCAAATGCCGAAACGGGCTGTAAATAAAACTTTTGACGTCGAACGATCAAAATTAAAACCCGTGTAACTAAAGTTAATTTAGAAAAATACCTTTTACCGGTCAAATATTCAACTACGTTTTTTATTCCGAGTTGAAACTCCTATCAAATTTTCTACTGTATTCCTTTATACGATTCTCGAATATAGTGTGGGTTATAATCTATCAACAACTCGTACTGGTATAACCTAAACAGCTTTACACTTAAATACAAGTTATACATATTGTTCAACCTACCCGCATATTTATAGGGCTACAGTAGGGACCTATAGAGTAATTATGAATCAAACTTCAAGTGGAACACAGATACATATCCAATGGTTTTCGCTATAAAGCAAACCTCATAACGGTATTTGTAATTATGAAAACCTTGTAGCGGTTTCTACAATTTTCATAAAACACTAAATTACTATTTACACCGCTAAAGTACTATAATTTCACTTTGACCCACAATCACAAGATTATCTTGTATTGAGCTCCTGTTATTAAATGCTTAACATTTCTCCCCACGTTAAGATTCTCGATACCTGCCAATTAAATTTAATTACTGACAATTTAATTTAATCGGTATCTT
>JAOTRH010024468.1:0-21725 GCA_034768845.1 Heliamphora exappendiculata | reverse complement strand
AGACAGAGAGAGAGAGAGAGAGAGAGAGAGAGAGAGAGAGAGAGAGAGAGAGAGAGAGAGAGAGTATTATTAAAACAATCAAAGTCTTACAACCATGTTGGATTACATGATATAAATATATAGCAAAAATCTTTAAAAAACCCAATAAAGCTATAAAGACTAAACTATCCTTTAACTATTTACAAAATAACTAAAATACACTCTCATAGAGTGCTCTCCAAAATCAAAAAGAAGGGAGAGGACTGGGCATTAAGTCAAATAGAGTTGTGGAAAAAAGCTGCAATGGCTAAGCATATTGAATTTTTTCATTTCACTGGTTGTGAATAATCCTTGTGGCACGTGGGTTCGATCCCATTTGTTAAAAAACAGAAGCATTTGAATTGTTAATATTTCCCAAAACTCTTATCTATTAACTGTCTAGGTAGAGTGCATAATCTAATAAATAAAAAAAGTCAGTCATGTTTTTCATGAATTTGGTATATTAATTAATTTTGTCAGGCACAAGTAGAAGTATTAAGAAAAAAAATTCAATTTTTAGTAGAAAAACATGTCCTCAGTGGGCCTTAGTTCCCTCTACACCTGCTATTGATACAACAATGTTGTGCCAAAATACTTTTTGAAATATTCTTATATATTAACTGTCTAGTTAGCTAGCCACTATAATGAATAAAAATAAATAAATTTGATGATAAATTTAACTTATTTTATTTGACTATCATATTTAAATATTTTTTTGAAGAAATGGTTAATTGAATCTTGTTTTTATCTTAAAAAAATTAAATAAGTTAATAGAGCTATGAATGTGAATATATTTTTATAAATATAGAATTTTATTTTGTTGAGCAATGAATCTATAGATTATTCAATTTAATATTTAAAACATAATTTGAAAACATTTCATAATGATGAAAAAATCAATAAAAAATTAGATGTTATTTTGACTTTTGACTATTTTATATTTGCTTCCCTCCCTTAAATATTATAAAATGAAAATTTCAATGGACATTACTATATTAATTATGCCAATGAAGGAAATTAATGAATATAAAAATATTTGTTAAAAGATCAAGTGTCTATATTTGAAATAAAGCAATTAATAATTGCTTTACCCACATATTATTATATTTTACAAATCTAAGATTTTAAGCAAAAATAATTTACAATTTCAAGCTAAAAAAAGCTCACGACAAATTACTTTATTATAATAGATAGATGATATGATATCCTTGTTTCTTTTCCTACAAAGCTTGCTTACCTAAAATCAAAAGTATTTATTATAACAATTTAATCTTTGCAAGAACATTCCAATTCTTACGATTATACTTGGTTTTTTTTTTTTAAGTATCCTAGTGATGGTGTTACCAAATTTTCATATTCTCACTTGAAAGTGGAAAACTAGCAAGTGACCTAACCGGACATTGAAAAAAAGGCATTTTCAAATAAGATTAAAGCAATAGACCTAACCACATCAATCACGACCCATCTTTTAACTTTTTTTTGTTTAAGAAAAAAATAAAAAGAAAAGAAATTAGGGGAGACAATCAACGGTAGCAATATGTCTTCAGCATGAGCATAGACATTTCGGCCATATTTGGATGAGTGATTATCAAGAGAATGAGATTATTTAAAAATAATCTCATATTATCTTATATTTGGCAATCACTTGGAGGGGGTTAAGAAAAAATCCCAAACCAACTTAACACTCTGTGTGGGGATTATTTTAATCTCATGGGGATGGATTGGTTAATTCTGGGACTATTTTAAACATTTTTGTACATAAATTTTTTTAATCCAACTAAAATTATATCAGATGAAACAATCTACTATTTATTCTTAAGTTATTATGCACTCAATCAAATACCTTTCATTACAAAAAAAATACTACACTATTAAATCAATTCATAATGTACTCTAGGAGCTAATAATTCGACCAAATATACTGATTATCCTACGAAAATAGTTCTTTAATCAAATGAGCCTTTCAACTCATTAAGAAGCTAGAAATGGAGGAAAAGATTGTCATAATGAAATGTGCCACAATTTAATCCCAAATCTACCGAAAATCAAATTGGTCATATTTAGGCTGGTTGAATTGCAATGTTTGACGAAATTAACCATGACAATAATCTCGCCTATAAGTCACCCGAAGCACACACAAGGCATAAAATAATGAAAACAAACAAAAAAACAAGCACATGATAACGACACAAAGATTTACGTGGTTCGGCAAGTTGTACTTATGTCCACTAGTTCACATTTTTTTTACTAAATCTTTGAGAGAATATAAGAATAATATTTTGGGACAAAGCTATATGAGAAACTAAGTTAGAATCATTGAGAAGCTACCACCCAAGTAGGTTAAATAATGTAATCTCAAAACAGACTGATTGATCCGTCTAACAGAATGATTGATCCATCTAACAGACTGATCGATCGGTAATCGATCCATTTGAGAGATTGATCGATCGGTCATCGATTCTGATCGATCTATCTATTAATTTGTTTTGGGTAGATCGAAATATTTTTTGTTTGCGCTCGCCTTTGTTCTTTCACTTTGAATTTTGCTTTCTTTATACAATTTACTAATCAATCGGTCTCAAGTCTGATCGATTCGTCTATCATTTCAATAAATTTTCTTCATCTTTTCTATAATCTCTCAATTGAAGTAAATACACTCCAAGCCTTTTGATATCTGAAATCGCCTCAAAACAAACCATGGAAACCAGTGTTAGCCATCCTCCCGTCTCCTAAATTTGAGAATTGACCAAAGCTGAACAGACTTTTAGCTTCTTCGCTATCACCACCTTCTTGAACAAATCTGCATAATTCTCATTTGTGTGAATCATTGTCCATATCAAATTGTCCCTCTTCCTATTGAGACCGAATAAAATAAAATTTAATATCGATATGCTTGGTCCTTGAATAAAACGTTAAGTTCTTTTCTAGATGTATAGAACTTTGACTGTCACTGAACAGTTGACACTAGTCTCGTTCTTTACCTAGATTATTCAAGAAATCCTTCAGCTATATCAACTCTTTGCACGCCTCCGTGGCTGCTACATATTTTACCTTTGTGATAAAGATAGTCACAATCTTTTGCAATCTAGTGCTCAGCTGACTACTGCATTACCTAAAGTAAACACATACCTGGTAGTACTTTTTCTGCTGTCAATATCACCTGCGAAGTCTATATCCATGAAATCTTACAATTGAATTCCTGAACTATTATAACACAAAGCATAATCCATAGTACCCTGAGGCACCTTATAATCCACTTTATTGTTTCTTAGTACTCCTTGCTAGGATTGGACATAAATTTGCTCACAACTCCTGTTGCTTAGGAAATGTCTAACCTCGTAAAGGTTATAGCATACATAAAATTGCCTACGGCAAATGCATATGGCACCTTAGCCATATGAATCTTCTCTTCCTCTATGACAACTCTTTATTCCTTTGAAATTCTAGAATGACTTCTTAAAGGCGTGCTAGCAGGCTTAGCACCTTTTATATTGAACCATTATAGGACCTTTTCAACATAATCTGACTGTGACAGTTTCAGCTTTATGCCCGTTTATCTATATTGATTCTCGTGCCAAGATCCATTAGGCTGCCCCTAAATCCTTCATAAAAAAATTATTGGACACCTTTGCATTGAGATTTGAAATCTTATTTATGCTTGATCTTGCAATCAGCATATCACTGCATATGAGAGAAGTATCAAATATGAAGTGGTGAACTGCTTAACATAACAACAATGATCACGACAAAGCCAGCAAACAATTTTTAGGACTGTCTAGGTACCTTTTTTTACCCATGCAGACTTCTCTTCAGTTTGCAGACCCTCTCATCTTTCCCATTGACCGAGTAACCCTGTCGCTAGTGCATGTAGATCTTTACTTCTAAATTCTCAAAAAAGAATGTTGTCTTGATAGCTAGCTACTTCAAATGCAAGTCTTTTGTAACCACAATACTCAACACTATCTTGTTGGTAAAATTTTCACAGTTGATGAAAAAATTTCAATGTACTCTATCCCCGATTTTTGTTGAAACCTCTTGATTACCAACTTTACCTTGTATCACTTGATTCTATTAGATTCTTCATTCAGCCTGTAAACCCACTTGTTTAAAGTGCTAATTTTTTCTTGGGCAATTGTACCAAGTACCAAGTCTGGTTTGACAATAGAGATTCCATCTTATCATCCATGGCATGCTCTTACTTGTTCTTTACCTTAACCTGTAAAGCTTCTTCAAAGTATTCTGGCTTACTACTATCAGTCAATAACAAGTAATGTAATGAAGGTGAATAACGTATATGTGTACTAATTTTAGTAGACCTCCTGAGAATGGGAGCTTGTGGTTTTACTTGTGAAGTAGGCTGTGCGCTCTCATCTTGAGGTTCTAAGACTCTGTTAGATGATCTCTCAAACTCGACATAACCTGACTCATCTATGGTCTCATCTTTATGATCTTCTCTATTTTTTAACAAAACAAATTCATTGACTACCATGCCCATACTGCTAATGGTCTTCCTATTTTTGGGATCCCATAGCTTATACCGGTAGGTATTAGTGCCATAGCCAACAAAAATACATTTATGAAATTTGGGGTGAAGCTTCCCAATTCTCTGGCTCAATATAAACATAGGGTATACAATCGAAAATGCATAAATACGAAAGTTTTACCTCATTTCCAATCCAGGCTCTCTCTAGAAATCAATAGTTCAACGTAATTGAAGGTCCTCTATTGATCAGATATGCTGTTGTATTCATTACCACCTGCCCAGAACTGCTTTGGCAACCTAACATGCAACCTTATTCTCCTAGCACGCTCTATGATTATTTTTTTTATGCGTTCTGCCACTCCGTTCTACCTTGGCTTCACTAGGATAGTTTTTAACCTTCTAATCCCATTAGTTGCACGGTAGTTCTCAAACTCCCTGTTACAGTACTCACCGTCATTATCTGTTTCAAACACCTAAGTTTCTGATTGATTTGATTCTCAACTAAGGCCTTCCAATTCTTAATTATGCAAAACACACCTGACTTGTTTTAATATAAATAAACCAATAATTTCTTAGTAGTATCATCAATGAAAGCAACAAAGTACCATGAGTCGCAAAGAGAATATGCTTGAGATGGTCCCTATACATCGGTATAAACTAACTCAAACCATTTTGATTTTGGAGTCCTGCTTCCTTTGTAAAGCTGATTTTTCTCCATTTCTTAAAGATGCACTCTTTATAGAATTCCAAATCAACTGACTCAATCCTGATAGCTTTCTTTTCTGAATTGCCACATTCATACCCTTCTCACTCATGTGACTGAGTCTTTTGTTCCACACACTGGCATCCCTAAATGCTGCCACTGCTATCTTGCTATAAGAACCTAACGATACTTACAAAGTACCCTCATTTTTATCACAAGCCAAAACCGATGACCCTTTGAACATCTTCTACGAATCTCCTGCAAACGTTGTCGCAATCCCAGATTCTGCCAGCTGACCCACTAAAATTAAGTTCCTATTAGATTAGGCATGCGTCTAACATCCTTCGGCTTCACTACTGTATCGTTTGCTTGTGTGGTTTATACCTCACTCTTTCTAACTATGCTGCAAGCCTCATTATCTCCTAAATGTACCTTTCTAAATTCCCTTTCACATAACTATGAAGTATATCCATGCTCGGAGTAGCACGAAATGATGCTCGAAGTAGCATAGAATGATGCTCATGAGTCACCAATCCAAGAGTCTATTCTATAATTTAATGCACAAATCAATGCATTGACATCTTCATCATTTGTAATATTTACCGTAGACTTACACCTTGATTTTGCATTGTCACAATGTTTTCTTAAAGCCTTGCAGTATTTCTTCAAGTGACCATTATATCTACTGTTCCAATAACCACCAGATTTCTACTCTACACCCCACGATTGTAATCTTTTCCGTGACTTGGATCTGTGATTTTTTTGGCCCTTCTTTTTTTTTGTTATTTTTTCTCCTTCTACTATTCGCATTCAAAATTGACCCTAATATAGACCCTTCACCCACTATTCTTTTGCGTGACACCTCTCCCAAAATAAACCTAGTACCATTGTCTAGTCTCAACTTTGTTGATCCCAAAGAGTTATTGATTGTCCCAACCAAGCCATTCCATATTTTTGGTAATCTGAATAAGAGGAGTAAAGCCATAATTTCATTAGCAAAATCAATACCCACCTATTCTAACTGATTGATAATGGTATTAAAAGCATTGAGATGCTTGGTAACGATAGCATTGTCCTCCACCTTCAAGTTAAATAACTTCTTAATCAAATATACCTAGTTTGATGTTGAGGGTTATTCGTATATCTTTTTCAACACCTTTAACAAATCTTCCATCATCTTCTCATTTGCAATGTTGGACATCACCAACGGTGCGAGGCTTAATCGCATGATTCCCATTGCTTTACAATTTAGTATTTTTCATTCATTTTGCAGCATCTTTTTCTGCTCCTCCTTGATCAAGGGAATAAACAAATTCTTCTGGTATAGGACATCTTGGATCTGCATCGTCTAGAGGGTGAAGTTTGAGCCATTGAACTTTTCATTCTTGATCTTTCTTTCTTCTGCCATGTTTTGTTTTTTAACCCCCAAAACTTGGACCTCTTATACTAGTGTTGGAGATTAACCACGAAAATAATCTGACCCGCATGTCGCCAGAAGCACACATAAGCTACAAAATAATGGAAATGGACAATAAAAACAAGCACAACATCATGATACATAGATTTACGTGGTTTGACAAGTTGTGCCTACATCCACGGGATTACACTTTTCACTAAATCTTTAGGAGAATAAAATAATAATGTTTTGGGACAAAACTATATGAGAAGCTAAGTCAGAATCATTGAGTAGCCACAATCCTAGAAGGATAAATAATGCAGTACAAAATAGACCGATCGATCCATCATCGATCTTGATCGATATGTCTGTGACTGCTTATAGTATTATTATAGACCGATCTCAGTTGATATGTCTTTAATATTAAATAATATGTCCATCAATTCGTCTGGAGTAACTTATAGTAGTTTTGCAGATCGATCGATCAATCTCAAAATCGATCGATCCATTTATCATTTGGATGGATTTTCGTCACCTTTTCTATAAGTGTTGTGCGCACACCTCAAACTCACTACCACTTATATCTAAACCCACCTGGAGTTAAAAAAGCAAAAAACCAAAAAACAAAAAACAAAAAAGATTGGTGCAATGACTCACACTTGTGTTTTACTAAAATTTGGCGATTATGGATGCGCCATTGTGTGATAAATAAAATATGATATAAAATGAGGTTAATTTGTTATTAGTTCGGTTTAGGATATTTATTGTATACTTGTTTCCATGGTAATATTGTTAAAGATAATGTCATGCTTTAAATTTTAACTTTTATCATGACAAATTTACTCTTATTTAAGTAGTTGTGATAGTTGTTGGCTTTTCGTGCTTGAATGATAAGCTTTTACTTAGTGCACTCACATAAGTCCTTAGTACATCTATTACATGTATTAATATACTTATACAAAACGTATGAAGTATTGTATATTTGAATAAAGATGAGTTTACTAAATATTTTTGGAAGCTCCCACGTTGATGTAGTGAATTAATTACATTTTTAACTAAAAATTTTAAAATTAATATTTTTTCATCAAAAAAATTTTTTGGAAGGTATTTGTCGATATCTATAAAAAAGCCCATATTCAATATAAAATTTTATAAAAAAATTAAAAATGTTAAAAATATTATTATTTTTAAACAAAGAAACTTCTCAAGATCAAAAAAGCAAAAGTTTCTGAAATTGCCTCATTTTAAAACTAATTTTTCAATTTCAAAATTGAGAAACTTATTGGTTTGGAGAAATTGAACAATTCTCTAGTGCTTTAATTATGATTTTTTTAGTTCTGCTTTATTTTTAAGTTCTAAATTTCTTTTTTGCCAAACACATGTTTTCAGGAATTTCTTAATAGTAAAACTTATAAATTCTTCAATGAGACATTTACGAAATGGGAAAATTTTCAATTCGCAATAGAAAAATTTCTCAATCAGTGACAGAAATTTATCAATTTACTTTTCTTTTACATAATTTTATGTTTAATATAGGTTTTATTTGATAGACCTCGATGAATAAATTTTAAAAATACTAATTTTATTAAAAATAAATTTACATACTGAAAGATATATAATTTTATAATTTTTATTTAATAGTATCATTAACTTGTACATCAACGTAGGAGCATCAGCGTGGTGCAACATAGTTGATGTCTGTTAATGGTGTTTCAGGTAGTATAAAATAGAATGGGACTAGAATTTGAAAAATAAATAACATGAGGCTAATTCTTTTAATATTCTTATGTTTGGAACTCTACTAAAAATTATTTAAAACAACGATAAAATAATATTTTTATCCTTCAACTCCAAAATGCATAGCAAAACATCAGTCCCAATGATTAAGGGATCATTTGGATTGCCCACCAACCCAGATTCATATCTTGGCTCCTCCATCCCTTGTCCAAAAAAAAAAAAAACTCCAAAATGCCCCCACTCTCTCCCCCTGCCCCTTGCATCATTCCAAATTTAGCTATTTAACATAAGGGTTGTCAATGGCCGGGCCGTGTGGCATTTTGGGTCATTTTTCTTTTTGCACAAGGATTGTGTTTGGATATTTATTTTTTTAAGAAGATTTTTCTTTCTATTAAATATATCATCTACATATCCAAATACATAAAAAATGGAGTTGCCACTTTAGTTTTTGAGGGAAAAAAATAATAAAAAATAAACTGTTGGTCAGAGTTATCGTAGAAAAATGGTCCAAGTGCTAAGGTACAAAATGAGTAAGATGTTAGGTACTTTTTTGCCCAACCGTTTAGTTAATTTGTACTTTATCAAATTCGGTTCTTGTCTTAAAATTTTCAAAAGTTACAAATACAGAAAGAGCGGTTAAAGAAAATTCGTACAAAAATCAAATAAGAAAAACACAAAAAAAAAACCTATCTAAAAAGAAAAAGAAAAGTCCAAATGGTCATGTTGTACAGTTTTCATGTCTATCATGCTGCATTTATTGTCAAACAAAAACAAAACAAATCTCAGAACATGATTTTAGGCTATTGGATTAATAGAAACAACACAGCCGTTGCAATCAAAGGTTACGGCCGTGACAAAATACAAAAATAAGCTCGCGACCGTAACTTTCAAACATTGCGGCCTCTATAACAAACCAAAAAATATTACGGCCATAGCAACTAGAGGTTGTGGCTATTATGTTCAAAATCTCCAGAATGTTTTTTATAATGTACAACGTGTGAATTAGCTTGAACATATGAAAAACATGCTATTTTAAATTCAATAGAGTGCATTTATCATACTGTCTTTCACAAGAATATGGATTTAAGCATGTTTCATGGCATTTAATTTCATATTCAATATTATAACTAAAAAAAGAATGTATATGTGAAGGAAAAAAATAAATAAATTGGAAACCCTAGCAATAGACATAACGATTTGAACCCGCCGATTCTTAGACTTATTCGGGTGAATTCAATGATAAAAATCAAAAGGAATGATGGTCAAAGTCTCCAAACAATTATCGAAAAATGACTAAAAACCACTACATCGAAAGACGTTCAAACCTTGAGGCTGCAACATTCGAACATTGAGGCCGCCAACTTAAACCTTGTGACCTAGTTGTTCATTTGTCTCCACTATTGCGACCTTACCCTTGTTCCTCATGATCGTACCTGTAACGTGACCGGGTCTATATGCCCGTCCGGCATCAGATCCTACGTTTTAAAACTACGAGTTGGTAAGATCACGTGGATGTGATGGTGGCGTGCGCGTGTGCGTGCGTGTGCGTGTACGTGTTGGTCGGTTGTGTGAACCGAGTGAAAAACCTTTTTAAGACTCCTATGAGCTGGATGAAAACTTGGGATTTTATATTATGCTATGTGATTGCATATCCTTCTTTAGTACATCATAGTCTGTTTCTATTAGGTTTCGTCTCACGTAGTAAGATTTGTTAAAACCTTTTTTCAGGTGTTGATGTTGATGATCACGAATAGTTGATCTAAATGTGCCCGTGGTGGCGGAAGACTACTGTTTAGTTTTTTTTCCTTTTGTTATGAGACTGTGTATTTCTGCATGTGTTTCCTGTTTTCTAAAGGCATGTTTTGTAAGTCTTGAGACTATATATTATACTTGTACGGACAGGTATGCATGTTGCACTAAGGGATGAACCTTGGGTACTCTTTGAATTTCAAAACCTGTATTATTTTTTTGATTATTATTTTATCAGTAAAACTCTATCTTTTTACAAAATGATGGTTTGGTAGGTTTTTCACGTGACCCTGATTTTACAGGGTGTGACAACTTGGTATCAGAGTTCTGAGTTTGAATATTTAAAAGTCATGGGAAGAGGGTGCACCACTTGGTGAGGAAGACTGTGTATGCTTGGTTGCATGTGTTTAAGTGTTTTTATGACATGTTGATAGCTTGTCGAGCATGATAGTTTGTGTATACATGAGTATAGAGATTGGACCTCAGTATTGATTAGTCTTGCCTTAGGGTGTTTAGATTAACAAATTTGGAAGCCAAGTTAGAAATACGTTTGACCGACGTGTTTTCTAGCAAAAAATCTGAGTAGGTTATCTAAATTGACGTGTCTGCCTTGTTGGTTCTCCTTAATATATGAGAAGTGTTTACATGATCTGGAATGACTATGTATTAGCATGATTATATATTTTATGTTAATGATAACATGTTATATGGAAGCTTGTATTGTTATATTATCTTCGCATAGAATTATGTCCACGCGGGGAGGATGAGGACGGGGCTGTGGCCAAGCCCGTGGTCGAGGCCGTACTTATGTCTAGGTTCTGAAAGAAGGGAACGTTCATGCCCTGCAGGAACATGTGGGTGGTGTTGACATTGTACAGGAGATGCTTGCTACACTAAGAGCGATGGCTGAGGCGACCAGGGCTGGAGTGAGGGCTCCTAAGCCAAGGGCCTCTGTGGCAATGAGGGAATTCTGGTGGTTGGATTCTTCAACCTTTTCTGGGGAACTGGACCCTAAAGTTGCTATCAAGTGGTTGGAAGTAACCATAACAATCTTTGATACCTTGGAGATTGAGGAGGATATTTTGCGTGTTAAGTTGGTGGCATTCTAACTTCGAAAGGATGCGAGGGAGTGGTAAAAGTTTGCCAAAACCACGGTGGATGGAACATGGGTAGCTTTTACTAAGGCCTTTCTAGAGAAGTATTTCTCGAGTTCTTCGAGAGATACATACCGAGAGGTGTTTCTTTCCCTTGTTAAGGGGAACCTTACCTTGGTCCAATATGAGGCCAAGATCGTGAATATGTGGCGGTTTGCCTCTAAGATGGTGTCAACGGAGGAGTTGCGAACCAAAAAGTTTGAAAGGGGCATTCGACCTTCCATCAAGGATAAAATTGCAGCATTTGGTTTGTGTGTTTACATTGAGATGGTGGAAGCCACTATCTGAGTAGAGAACTTGATGGCAGAGAGCCGCGAGGTTAGGGAGAGCAAGAGTCAGTAGGGCGGTGGAGATGTACAGTTCTAGGGGCGCGGGAAAAGTACTAGTGGTTGTCTGGTCCACATTTTCATTCTGTGGGATTGTATTAGCCACAGTTTTCTACGCCTACACCTCCAGTAGCCTTGACGGGAAGGCCAGAGCAGAGAGAGTTCACTTGTTATCGATGCAGACAGCAAGGGCATTGTTCATTTAAGTGCCCACTAAGGGGCCAGGTTCAGAGTTTAGCGCCTATTCAACCACAGTCGCAGTCGTAGTTGCAAGGGAGAGAGTCACCAATATGTTATGGGTGCTGTCAGACTGAGCATATTCGTAAGTACTATCCCCGAGGGAATGTTCAGAGTGCGATAAGAGCGCCAGTTGTTTCGCCCGCACAAGGACGACACACTTCTCAGCGACCTAGGGCTCAGACATCTAGATTTGCAGAAGGAGGTGCCTCAGCATAATCCATGAGACAGTCGATGGCCCAGGATTACAGTGGGCAGGCTAGAGTATCGCAGGGTAGAACATATGTTCTTGCTAATCCCAGTGCTTTCAAAGCACCTGTCGCGCTCGATGGTACAACTATTCTACCCGTGATTAGAGGTACTCTCTTAGTATATAGCTCATAGGCCAGTGTTCTTGTCGACACGGGAGCATCACATTTATTTATTTCTTTTACTTTTGCATCTGCACTGGGGTTGGAGACAGACTCGTTGGGTAGTGCATTGAGAGTAGAGACTCCGGTCATTTGGAATGTGGGGTTGAGTAAAATTTGTAAATCTTACGAGTTGGAGGTCACCGGTCATTGTTTAGAGTTTGACTTTATCATTTTAGACATGATCATATTTGATGTCATCTTAGGAGTAGACTGGCTGACCACTTATCGTGCCTTTATAGATTGTGATCGACGGAGGGTATCGATCTATACACATGAGGGTGATTGCTTTTGTTTTGTGGGTGATCGGGATGAGGGTTTGGTGTCTATGCCCTGTGTTGCTCGGAATTGAGGAAATTTAGGATTCCTCTTTTCTGCTCTCATGTTGGAAGAGACGGTTAGGGTTTGAGGAGAGTTTTCACCTGTGGTTTGTGACTATCCAGATGTCTTTGCAAACGATCTGTTCGAGTTGCTACCGAGTCGTGATGGGACTTCTCTATTGATCTGGTTCCTGGAGCTGCTCTCATTTCTATGCCATCTTACCACTTTGCGCCAGCTAAGTTGCGAGAACTTAAGGTACAATTTTAGGAGTTTCTTGACAAAGGATTTGTACATTCGAGTATGTTGCCGTGGGGAGCTTCAGCTCTTTTTACGAAGAAGAATGATGGGTCCTTGAGGCTGTGCATAGATTATCAGGAGCTGAATCAGGTAATGGTAAAGAACAAGTATCCTATGCCGAGGATTGATGACTTATTTGACCAACTGAAGGGGTTAAGTTATTTCTCAAAAATTAATTTGAGGTCAGGGTACCACCAGCTAAGGATTAGGGACAAAGACATAGCAAAGACCGCCTTTTGGACTCGTTATGGTCACTGTGAGTTTCTGGTTATGCCATTCAGTTTGACAAATGCTTCTGCGACGTTTATGAGTTCGATGAACCGTATCTTCCACCCCTATCTAGACAACTTTATGGTTGTGTTCGTGGATAATATCCTTATCTATTCTCCCACAAGGGAGATGCACGAGGAGCATCTATGTATGACATACAGCTTTTGAGAGAGCATCGCTTCTATGCGAAATTCGAGAAGTGCGAGTTCTGGATGTCAGAGGTGAGATTTCTTGGACACGTAGTGTCGAAAGATGGGGTATCGGTGGATTCTTCGAAGACTGATGCCGTGATAGATTGGGAGCGACCGAAGAATGTCTTAGAGATTCGCAATTTTTTGGGTTTGGCAGGCTACTATCGGCGGTTCGTGAAGGATTTTTCTAGACTTGCATCACCGATGACGCGTCTTACGCGAAATGGAGTCATGTTCGTGTGGAGCGAATCTTGTGAGTCGGCATTCTAGGAGTTAAAGATGAGCGAGGTTTAAGTTACACAGTGTGTTGTGACACATCACGTGATGGTCTGGGTTACGTTCTAATATAGAGAGATAAGGTTGTGGCTTATGGATCTCGACAGTTGAAGACTTATGAAAAGAACTACCCGACGTATGATCTGGAGTTGGCATTCGTGGTTTTTGACTTGAAGACATGGCGGCACTATCTTTATGGTGAGCACTTTGAGATTTTTTCTGATCACAAGAGTTTGAAATGCTTATTTTTGAAGAAAGACTTGAATCTACGCCAGCGACGATGGATGGAGTTGTTGAAAGATTGTGATTTTGACTTGCAGTACCATCTAGAGAAGGCCAATGTTGTGACCAACACTCTTAGTAGGAGATCTCGTGGTTCCTTAGCTTCCGTGGCTATACGAGAGTGGGACATGCTTGAAGAAGTTGGTGAGTTTGATCTGTGTCTCAGGGAGATAGGGAGAGGTGCAACAACAACAGTTATCAGTTCAGTATTAGAATGACACCATATGAGGCTTTGTATGGTAGGCCGTGTAGATCACTTGTGTGTTGGGCAGAGGTGAGAGAGACTACAGTTTTGGAACCCGACTTGGTACAAGAGACAATAGAGATGATTACTGTGATTTGCCAACGTCTAGTGACAGCTTAGAGTCGTCAGAAGAGCTATGCTGATCAGAGGAGAAGATCGTTGGAGTTTGTAGTGGTGGACCATATGTTTCTGAAAGTCTACCACACAGAGGTTTGATGAGATTTGGCCGTAGCGGGAAGCTATCCCCATGTTATATTAGACCTTTTGAGATCCTTGACAGGATTGGGGAGGTAGCATACCGTCTAGCTTTACCACCTTAGTTGGCGTCTGTGCACAACGTGTTTCACGTTTCCATGCTTTGAAAATATAAGCCTAACCCACCACATGTTCTGGATTGGGTTGAGTTACAGATAGACAAGGATGTTACATATGAGGAGCGGCCTGTGAAGATTCTGGACACGAAGGAGCAAGTGTTAAGATGGAGGATCATTGCTTATGTCAAGGTTCTATGGCTTTATCACGGGGTTGAGGAAGCGACGTGGGAGCTTGAGTCTGGGGTTCGTGCTAGATACCCTAGACTTGTTTGCCTTGTAGCCTTATAGTGAATTTCGAAGGAAAAATTCCATAAGAGGGGAGAGTTGTGAGACCCTGGTTCTTTTCTTTTTGTACTATATATATGCGACGTGTTCCTTTTTCATTATATGCATATTTTCGATGTTTAGTTTGTGCCTTTTTGCCATAAAACAGCATGTACATATGTATTTTACGCTTTCTTGGGTTTTATTAAGGCTTGTTTGGTTAGCTTCGAGCTGAAAAACATGTTTAGAGAAGTGGGGTTTTGTCTAGTCGACTGGATTAGGCAATCCATTCGACTTAAGTGTGGCGGTAGAGGTTGTTTTGAGATTCAGAACTCTTTTAGTCAACTTAATTAGGCATTTCAGTCGATTAAATTCCCTTTTTTTCGTGGTCTATATATATCCAGCGCATGTTTTCTTTCTAAAAAACTCTTTTTCTCCCAAACTCTCCACCTTCTCTCTACTTTTTTGTTGTGCCCGAGCCTAGTTTTTGACCATCTGCTTGTGGATCTTTGCTATCCACGCCGTAGGCTTCGCTTTCATCCAGACGAATTCTTGTTCTGACGAGGTTCGATTTTAGAGACATTGAGTTTTGGCTCATCGAGGTAGGATCATAGACTACGTTGTCTTTAAAGGGTGCTACGTGCAGTTATATACTTTTTCACCAGTTGAAAATGTTTTAAATATTATGTTTGATGTTAAAACCTTGTTTATTCGGATAAAAAGCATATTTTGCTTTTTTCTTGATTTATTACATGATATTGAACTTGTGGATACTCGTGGTTTTTAAAATTGTGAATTTGAAAACGAAAGATGTATGAAAATTGTGTTTTGGAGGTTTGGAGCTAACCCTCAGGATTGTGTCTCTAATTTGAAACGTTTTGATAAAAATGGTGTAAAACATGTTGTGACGTGTTATGGGATTGGCGAGAGGAACCTTTTGCGTTGGACTTGCGCGCGTGTATTTTGATGTGAAATCAAAAGGACTGAGTTTGGGATCTATGAATCGAGCAAGTTTGGGCACAAGTTGCTCCACGGTGAAAGACCAAAAAATTACACAGAATGTGTTTCTCTGCCCGCCGACTAGTGAACCGGGAAAGGAAGCAGGTTATGTCGGGGTATAGAGCGTCCAGTTACTTCACGTGCCTCGTGTGGCCGGGTGGTAGTAACGTGACGGGGTCTATACGCCCATCGGCATCGGATCTTACGTTTTAAAATCACAAATTGGAAAGAACACGTGGATGTGATGGTGGCGTGCGTGTGTGCGTGTTGGTCGGTTGTGTGAATTGAGTGGAAAGCCTTTTTGAGACTCGTATGAGCTGGATGAAAACTTGGAATTTTATATTATGCTGTGTGATTGCATATCCTATTTTATTGCATCATAGTCTGTTTCTATTGGGTTTCGGCTCACGTAGTGGGATTTGTTAAAACTTTTTTCAAGTATTGATGTTGATGATCACGAGGAGTTGATTTAGATGTGCCAGTGATGGTGGAAGACTACTGTTTAGTTTTTTTTCCTTTTGTTATGAGATTATGTACTCCTGTATGTGTTGCCTATTTTTTGAAGACATGTTTTTTAAGCCTTGAGGCTGCATATTATACTTGTATGGACAAATATGCATGTTGCACTGAGAGATGAACCTTAGGTACTCTTTGAATTTCAAAAGCTGTATTATTTTTTTGATGATCGCTTTATCAGCAAAACCCTATCTTCTTACAAAATGATGGTTTGGTGGGCTTTTCACGTGACCCTAGTTTTTGGGGTGTGACAGTACCTTTCAGTTGCCTCGACCGCAACAAGAATTCGTTGAAAACCCTAATTTACTCGTAGTCACAACATTCACAGGCACGGTCGCAACCTTCGTTCCTTGCGACAGTAATCTGTGTTAGAGTGTTCTGAGCCCTAAACATGTCACCATGCCATTGGGTGATGTTGTCTATAAATTCGTACCTCTGGTACGATTTTCAAGATGAATTGAAGCACGGCCAATACTCTGCCAAAATATTGACTCGGAGTCTTTATTGTCTACTCGAAGTACCGGTACCGAGGCATCCTAGGTGATTAGAGAGACGAGTACTGCACTCTACGACGTGAGGATTCACCCATATTGCTACATTGCTAGTATAATCGCACAAACCTCAACGATTTACTCTCCACCCTTCTACCCCTGTGGAGAGGTCAGGTTAAAATTTGAATTTCAATTCATTATTTGTATGTTTAGCCTTGTGTTTCAATATTATCATTTTAATCACACTGCTTATTTGTCCATGTTTTGGTTCATTGGTGTTTAAATCATCCACGCGTTTATTCCATTTTGGTACATAAAATGTTCTTAAAATAAGTTATGTGAGCCCTGTTACGCATTATATTCAAGCACCCTACACATTGTATCCTTTTAAAATTTAGCAAAGCAGCGCTTATAGACTACACAATCGCAACAATTGATGTTGTGGACGTGATATTTTGGCACTCATTTTCTCTCGATCGCAATATTCTTACTTGCGCCTGTAACCTTTGATTTCATATTCCTCATGGTCACTCCATCAGTATGTCACGGTCGCGATATTTGTACCACTCAAGTAGCTTACGCCTTGTTTTTTATAGCATCCTATTAACAGTGGGTAATATCCAGCATGTAGCCTGTAATGTAATTGTAGCATTGTTAGGGTTTAAAAGCTTTTCATAATTACATTCTTTTACTTATTTCATGCTATGTTTACCATGTATCATTTAGAATAGCTTCAGCATGATTAGGGTTTAGGGTACTCTTTTTTCTCATTTTAGCCTGATATTTGTTTTCTTCTTTTATATGGTAATACAAGTAGCATATGTATTTTCACTACCTGATTTTGGGATATTATCTATTCGCCTCCATTCTATATATCTGCATGCATTTGAGACATTGAATTAAAGAACCAATAATAATGAGTAAAGGCCAATCTTACGGTTGGGCGAAAAGGGATGCCTAACACCTTCTCTAATTCATACCTTAACCCCTGAACTCATGTTTTTCTCTGGTTAACAATAAAGATCAGTGGCTCATTTTGTTTTTCATATTTTTGCTCAAAAATCAAGTAGCGACTCTTTTTTAAGGGTTTTCAAAGCTTTCGATTTTCAAGGTATTAAAATATCTTTAAAAATTAAACCCTTGGATCTCTTTTGAAACTTTTTGTAAAACCCAAATTCCAAATGCCACACTAGCCATAACAATCTCCGGGAGAGAGAGATTGAGATTTTAGAAATGCGACGGCGACCTAAGGATATCTGAAGTGAACAATCTCCCGTGAGCATCTCCTGGATCGAATGGCTAGTTGCACGCTGAGGATCCTTTGTACAACAATGAAACCATGAACTTGGATCGAAAGAGATATAGTATCGGGCATATGGTTGATTGGTATATTGAGAAATGTATCGGTGAGGTGTAGAGAATTGAGTTCAGGAGAGTATCGGCCCACTCCTCTTTTTCTATGAAAAATGCCAAGAGATGACGCTATTTATAGAACTCTGGACGCTAAAATCGTCCACTGGCAGGTTGCTAAAAGTTTGGAATATAAGGTTCTACGAGAATGTTGCTACCGCGAACATCAAACCTCACGACCGTGAAAAATAATTAGACAACATGACGGCTATGACATTAAAAGTTCACGGCCGGTTATAGAATCAAAGAACCATAACGATCGTAAAAATCTAAAGTAATGACCGTTTGTGAGATCAAAGCACCTTCACGGCCATGATATTTAGAATTACGGCCAGTAGTGAGATAGAAGCACCTTAACAGCCGTGAGGATCAAAAGTAACGATCATGATGTTTATAGAGGTATGATGGTTTTCTTGGATTTTGAGTCGAGTTCTTGGTTGCAAGATTGCTCGGAGGTTTCCTTTAGCATAGTCCCATACATCTTCGTCATTAGAGAGCACTCGGGGAAAAGTGCCTAAGATACAGTTTGGTCAAAATTGGGGTGTTTACAGACCAGTCTAGCCCGCATAATTAGTATGCAAGCCCACCTGTGGGCTTTACCCAATGGGCTTTTTTATGTGGCGGGCTGGGTGGGCTGGGTCGGAGCTAAAATAATTAAGCCCAAGCCCTACTTGGTGGGCTTAGCCTAGATGGATTGGTAGACATGCCAAAAATTGGATAGGATAAAGAAAATAGCAAGAGAAATGAGGCTCTGTTTACACTTATTAAAAGTTTACCGAATGCTTGGGAATTAATGCTCTCCTGTTTAGGTGGCATTACAAAAAAATTCATTGTACGGGACAAAAAAGACATACACAATAAGAGACAAATCAAATAAGGAGAAAGGAATTCAGTATTTAGCTATATACATATGTTAACTTTCATTTATTTATATGTATATGCATCTTTTTCTAAAAATGTTCTCTATATAGACATTATTTTTTTATTTTTTTATTTGAATGTTTTTCTTTTTCTAAAAGTATGGCACTAAACGAGAGTGGTTGTAATAAATGAAATTACTTAAGAAACATAAAAAAGAAAATGATACTAGTACTGCTATTACATATGCAAGAAATTAAAAATAAAAAGAAATCAAATTTGATCAAAACTACTATTGATGAATTGTTATTACTTAAGTGTGTTAGGCACAACAAAATGAGACATTCTATGTATAGGTAGTAGGCATGCTATTTTTTGGGTGTGTTTAGCTTAAGGGTGGCTTTAACATGATTTTTAATTGGCATTTATGGGAGGGCTATTGGGCGGATCGGGCTTCAACACCTATACCTAAGCTCGGTATAAACACCATTTGAGCTTACCCGCCCCACTCGAGGCTTGGACTTAGGGTGGATTTTAACCCAGCGGGTCGAACCAACTTAGGACATGTAGCAAGTCGACGGGTAAAATGATAACGCATAATTTATCAGTTATCAGATTGGTTTGATTTTTCGAAACTTAGTCCAACTAACCATAAACCCAGTCCACTATGGCCGAGCATTCTCAAATTTTCTTTTCCTCCTTCTCCCTAATAAAAATTAATAACATTATAATTATCAAATTATTTTATAAGCAATAAATATAAGTAGAGTTTGTGTGGAATCCATTATATAAATATTTGCAATTGTTACATATTATTTGATAAAATAATTTGATCACCTTAGTATTATTATGATACTTCACCTCATATCGGTAGAAGATGAAAATTATATTTGGTATATAAAAAAATTAGTAGACAACTACCAATCAATTAAGTTCAAATTTTTTTTGAAATGTTATTTAGCTCAGATACCATTTATAATGACCTAAGTAAACTAATAGTCTCATAGCTTAATTATTGACCTTGCATGCTTATAAAGAATTGATGTGCAACATTGTCACGTGATTTGGGAGGTAGCAATTAGTGTAAAAAAGAAAAGTAACACCCACTCCTATTATAACTTTCCAATTCAAAAAAATTCACCACCACTACCTTTCAGTTATCCATTCTCATTTAATTATAAAAATAATAATAATTATTATTATTTTTAAAATTGAGGATTATCTCAAGTTTTAATTTAAATACATTTTTTCTTTTAACACAAAATACCAACATTCTATTTTTTATTTATATTTAATTTAATTTAATATAAATCAAATAATTAATTAAAATTTTGAGTGTTACAATACAATGGGGGGTGAGGTGGTGCGCAACGGTGGGTATAGTGGCATGATGGTGGAGGGGGGGTGAAGATGATGTTGATGAGATTATAATGGTGCATGACAATTTTTGAGCATTAACATGTGTATTTAATTAAAATAAAATAAAAAGTTTTATTATTTAAATATTTAACTTACATTTTAAGTATTTAAAATTTTAAGTCATATAAATTTTAGTTATTATGCAAAAATAATTTATTTTTACTTGAGACATTACGGCGGGTTATCAATCACCGACTAAGGCTTTGTTTGACAAAAAAACTTAAAACTTGACTTTTATTTTTTACTTAAAATTAAAAAGTCAAAAATTCTCGTTTGAAAATCCAAAGGTTTTTAAATTTTTAGCATTATAAGCCAGGTTCACTGCTTCTGGAACCGGCTTTTTGGTAAGTTCTGCAATGGCGTAAGCTGCCGCTATCTTCATCTCTTCATTAATAGCAGTAGCGCGAACATCTAATGCCCCCCGAAAAATGAAAGGGAAGCCCAATACGTTATTTACCTGGTTAGGAAAATCTGAACGGCCCGTAGCCATAATAATATCATCGCGGGTGGCGCTGCCGGTTTCGTAATCTATCTCGGGGTTAGGGTTTGCCATGGCAAAAACTATCGGGTTTGGCGCCATGCTCTTCAGCATTTCTGGCGTAACCACGTTACCTGCCGATAACCCGATAAAAACATCTGCACCTTTCATAGCATCGGTAAGCGTTTTTACATCTGTGCGGCTGGTGGCAAATTGCATACGGATGTCGTCAAGATCGGTGCGGCTCTTGTCCAGCACGCCATTAATATCGAACATGACCATATTCTCTACCTTGACCCCCAAAGACAGGTACATTTTGGAGCAGGAAACAGCTGCGGCGCCGGCACCGTTTACTACCATTTTAATATCGCCAAGGTTTTTGCCCTGTATCTCGCAGGCGTTCATCAATGCCGCACCAGAAATAATAGCCGTACCGTGCTGGTCGTCATGCATTACCGGGATGTTCATTTCTGCCTTTAGCCTGCGCTCTATCTCAAAGCAGGTGGGTGCTGATATATCTTCTAAATTCACCCCGCCAAAAGTTGGTTCCAGCGCTTTAACAATATTCACAAATTCATCAACGGTTTTAGCGTTGATCTCTAAGTCGAACACGTCTATATCTGCATATATTTTAAATAAAAGGCCTTTACCTTCCATAACCGGCTTACTGGCTTCGGGGCCTATATTGCCCAAGCCAAGTACTGCAGTACCGTTGCTTATCACCGCTACCAGGTTACCTTTTGCGGTATATTTGTAAACATCATCAACGTTTTCGGCAATTTTTAAACAAGGTTCTGCAACGCCTGGCGAATATGCCATGGTAAGGTCTCTCTGCGAGTTGGTAGGTTTAGTGGGTACAACTTGTATCTTGCCCGGGCGCCC
>JAOTRH010024457.1:0-21726 GCA_034768845.1 Heliamphora exappendiculata | reverse complement strand
AAAGTTAGTTAGCTCAAGTGAAGAGGTGCTTTTAGCGTTCTATGTGATCAAGGAATAACTACAAGATTAAAAAAAAATTTATATGCCAGCTTTTTGACTAACGATTCTATATGGAACAAAATATTGGGTTACTAAAAAAGATCACATAAATAAGATGAGTGTTGCCGAAAAAATAATGTTGAGGTGGATGTGTGGTAAGACTAAAAAAGATAAAATTAGGAATAAAGCGATTGGTGGAATGGTAGAGGTTACACCAATTGAGGACAAACTGAGAGAAAATAAATTAAAGTATGGAGACTTCACCCTATTCCTCGTATTAATAATGAAGGAGATATCAATCCATGGTTGAGAAACAAGTCTGGCCTCTTCTAAGGTCAAGTCTCTTTATTAGGCTTTGATAGGTCATAGTACGCTTTGTTTCCTTAGAGAGGAGGGTGGGGCATTAAGGCCTCTTCGAAGGTCCTTTGTGTGGTTTGTAGTTCATGAAAAAAATCTCATCATTGACAATTTGATAAGGAAGAAATAAGTTCATGTTAACTAGTGTTGCATGTATAAAAGATAGGAAGTCCACTATCCATCTACTTATTCATTGTGATTTAGTGGGGATATAATCCTTACATCTTATCATGTTTGGTATCTAGTGAGTTTTTTCCCAAGAAAAGTAGTAGAGCTTCTTCATTCATAGTGAGGTGATTGGAAGAGGCATGAAGAAGACTTGGTGTTTAGTGCCCTTGGCTTTAAAGTGGATTGTGTATGATGAATGCAACAGAAAAACTTTCAAGGAGAAGTAAGAGCATATTTTTAGATTGAAGATTATATCATCCAATTTTTTAAATTAGTTAGTTCGCAGGCATGGTTAACCCATTATTGATTCAATCTTTTGGATTTTGTAGATGCCTTTGAAATAGGTACTGATATATAGTGATTGTATACAGTCCATTTTGACCGGCTATAATGCATAGTCCTGCCAGTTAGTTGTGCTCAGTGATGAATTACGGTTCAAAGAATAAGTACAATCTCTGACGAGAACAAATCAACACATGAGTCACTCAAAAGTCTGGTTTGCTTTAGCATCATTCCTTCTTTCCAAACAAGTTCGTGAGTCACATTTCGGTACTCATTTCCTTACATCCTGACCTTTGTTTTGAACCAATCAAACCTTCGAGTGAGTTGTTTGCACTTGGAAGTCCTTGTTTCTAAGCCCAAGGGAGCCCATTTTGCCCTCTAGGACACCTGAAAACACCCTAGAAAAGTTGCAAATTTTTCTACCTCAGGAACCTCTACGGCCGAACAGGCACCTGAGGCCTATTCCGATGGGACCGGACCAACCGTATGGCTTGTGTCTGCCCGTCACTATCCTCTCCCCGTTTTTTCCCCAAGTTGGGGCACCTATTAGCTTGTCTCACATTGGTCCTGGGCCTTTAAATCCTATTTTCTGGAGCCTATAAATAGGCCCCTCCTCAAAGACTTCCAAACCATTCAGATTTCATGTCGAGAAACCACCAAGTTTCGTTAGTTTTCCTAATTCCCACATCAGTAATCAAGACTATCAAAGAAGAGGGCAAGGAATTCGAATCTTAACCCTTGCTTTCTAGGTTCCCAAGAGTTACTTTTGAGTCTTCATTTGGGAGCTCAAGTGTCGTGATGTTTGAAGGAAGGCACCGTCCGAGTTCGAGTTCAAATTCGTGGTCATGAGAGCATGTCGTTCGGCTAATCGACGGTCTACAAGTCAAGGTAAGTATACTTTTCTTTCTTTTTAGTCATCTTTATTTATTTGAAGTATTTTAAGCATGTTCTAGATTAATACCAAATCAAACTAAGGCTTTATTCCGATCAATTGGGGTAGACCTAAATTGACATGAACTATTGTATTACGAAAAGATATGAACTTACATGTTCTTAGATTAATAATAAGATCTTTTATTTATTTTGTCGATTTTTGCTCATAATCCGATAGATAAGAAAGTTTTAGATCTTGTAGCCTCAAAACTCGTTTTTTCCTTAAAACTTTAATTTCTTTTGTTTTAGATGAAACTTACATGTTAGTTTAGAAAAACTATCCTTATCAAACAACTTGAATTTACACACGAGCACTTGTTTGGTTAAACTCTAGGCTAGAAACTTGATTTGTTTTTTGTTTTCTAGTAGGAATGTAGACAAGGAAAGAAATATAGAGATTGTAGTCGGTCATCCCAAATAGCGCTAGAGATGAATGATTATAAATTTCAAGAGTTGTGTTCATAAGTTAGTGTGTTGTTTTTCTTTTTATATGCTTGGGACGACAATATGGCCATGATCCCTCTTTTTTTTTTCTAAAAACATGAGCCTACTTAGTCATTTTGTGTGTCATCCATGCATCAGTTAGGTATGCACACTTAATTTTGTGAACCAATATTAATGAGTAGAGGCCAACAATGAGGTTAAACTAAGTAGATGCCTAACACTTTTTCACTCGGTACCTTAACCCCCGAGCCCGTTCTGTGGTGATGAAAGGACTAAGTCAAGTCCAGAGAGTCAATGCATAAATTCTTGAACCTTAAAATGGTGACTCCAACTTTGTTTTGGATTTTCATTTGTGACTTAACGGCCATATCTTGGAATTGACATAGGTCGTTTGTTTTGATTGTCTATTTGCAATGTATGGTTTAGGGAACCCGCACCAAGGCCGGGGTACCTACAGTGATAAACTTTTTGTACACGGATTGAACCCTCTTGGTGCATTTTCATTTCTTGATGCCTTTGAATAGGTGTTTGACAAATAGGTAATATAGATTTCTGTACACAGGTTGCACCCCCTTGCTGCATCTTTTTTTCTCTTAGTACATTATAATTACTTATTAGCAAAAGAAAAAAAGTATTTGTTTATTAATGGAGTTGTGAAGTTTAAATAGTAGGAGGCCTATGTAGATTTGCAATTGAAAGGGAGAGAGACAGACGGACTAAATTTAGTGATAGTCCTATGTTTAGGATTGTCAGGTTTTTTATCTATTTGGAGTGAGATGAGCATATTCTAAATGCTAATAATCTTTTTGTTGTGGATGGGGAAAAAATTAATGAAGTTCGTTATTTGGGGCAGATATATCTGGTTCATCGAGTAATTGACACGATAAGTAACTATAGAATATGCAGAATACCACAGGGGCATGAAAGAAAAATAAAGGGATCAGGGGGCTTTATGGTTGGAGAAAGGGAAGGAGCGTGGTTGGTGTGCTGTATATAAGATTTTTGAGCAGGAGCAAATCCTTTCCACTTTGAGAATATGTGGATCAAGGAGGAAAGCATTGTTGGCTTGGTGAAAAGGTGGTCAGGAGGTATATGGAAAATCCGTGAATTTAACTTGGGGACACCAACTTTTTCCCAACCTTGGGCTCATTACTCGTGATCTACAATTAGTTTTTACTTTTTATCCAATACAGGTCACAGCTAGCACTCCAAACCATAAACCTGGGCCGGCATGATTAATTTCTCAGTTTGGCGTAAACGAAACGAAACACAAAGAATACCTATTTCTGTATTTTTTGGGTTGCGACAGATTTCCATCTTTATCTAATTTCATATTTCCGCCAGATAAAGAGTATTTTACATTTTTTTGCTATTATGCTCTTAATATAAGTACATGTTAAACTCTAGGGTCTCATTTCGAAAGTCTAAACCTAATTCCTCTATCTTTCTCTTCTAAACTCTCTTTTTCCTTCTCCACCACTTACATAACCATAATCTCCACATTTTACTAAGTCAAAAACACCAGCCCAGCTAAACCATAGGAATCAAGAATCATAAGCCATCTTCAAGATGCATTCAAGAGCCTCAAAGGCTATTAAGTGCAATATATTCCTTTTGAAATCAAAAATTGCGAGATGGAAGAACTGTTATGAAAGTGATCCACACATTGATAGGTGTACAACATAGTTACAGGATCTGTCTGGTCATATCAAGGAGACTACTCCACCTAAAAACCCATGGAAATGAGTTGTTACTATTCCGTCAAAATGAAAGAACAATTCTTGGATTTTATTTGTGCAGACAAGATATTAGAAATAATGGTGAGTAATAGAAACGTGATACATTTTGCTTCCGGAATTTTATTATGTAGACAAGATATTAGAAATAATGGTGGGTAGTAGAAACCTGATACATTTCGCTTAGCTACTTCCTCAGTACAACGTTGGCGTTCTTCCACACTAGAGCCTCCAACAATGGCTCCAAAAATAGCTCCACCTGTCTATACTTAGTGATTATTACATGGACAATGTCAACAAATCAAAATATTTAACAAATTTTATTTAATCAGAACATGGTGCATAAATTATGCAACTTATCGCGTGTTAAGCCACATTTTTTTGACAAGTATTATGGCATACTTAAGTCACATTGTTGTATTATGTTTCGTAGATACTTTTTTGACGTGTAAAACACATCTAAAAAATATCTAATAGATGACAAATAAAACTTAGATAAAGTAATCTTCACTTGCATGACAAATAGGTGTCAAATATTCATATCTCTAGAAGTTATCTGCAATATGAGATTCAATTCCAGTGTTTTGCTTAAAGAAGTGCAGATAAAACTTATTTCAAACGAATTATAGAATTAGTTTTTTAAAACATTTACAAGGGTAAAATGATCGAGAGGACAAAGAAGATACAAACAGGTTGTAATGCAAAACGCCACATAATACTTTCTGTTCCTGTTTTCATGGAAAATGGTGCAGGTTCATATTTAGATTATAAGGACTTGTAACCACCATTTGATTCATAGTGCTTGAATTTATGGACTAGGTTCCATGGTTTTTCACCCCTTTAGCTTTGGGGTTTCCACGTTTAGAAGTGCTTTTGTCTCTCTCCCTCTTTTATGGTTGGTTTAAATTGTTTTAGTTATTCCATAGTAAGTAGCAAATGGCACCCCTGTGATAAGGAATTTTTTCAATTAGTACATGCAGGGGTTACTCAATCGTGTTTTGGAAGTGTTTTTCAACAGCGTGATTGTTGATTTGATAAAATGGAAATGCGCAAGAAAGGCAGTTCTACCGCTAAAATCCTTCTACTTGATGGCAATAATTGTCAATATTGGAAAGCAACGACGACAGCATTTTTAAAATTTGTAGATGAAAGTATTCTTAAGTATTTTTAAGTAAGGTTTTCAACAATTAAGGGGTACACCGAACATGGTTGCATCACAAAAGGAGTGTCTATCCCTAAACCTATCAATGATTGGATTTAAACTGATTTTGAGGACTCAGGTGGAAGAGCAGAGCATTAAATCCCATCTCTAGAATCTCAACTTGTGACACCGTTAAAGATACTTAAAGTTTTATGTATTAGTTGTGATGGAACTGAAAAAGTAAAGAAAGCAAAACTTCAAAGGCTCACAGCAAGTTTTGAAACCTTGATTATGCAAGAGAATGTAATTCGATTAATTGTGCCGAAAATTGAATGACATTGTTAATGATTTCTTAACCTTAGTGAGAAAATTCAGGAAAACAAGGTAGTGAAGGTCTCCTGAGAATGTTGCCAAAAAAATTTCAACAAAAAGTAACAATGATGGAAGATGTTGAAAATTTTTATAAGCTTAGTATTAAAGAATTGGTTGGAAATCATCAAAACTACAAGTCCAATTTGTGTGGACCTCAATCTCAACCTCAAAAAATAAAGGGTGTTGTTTTTTCAAGCACTAAGGTTAAGGCAAACGACTCGGATGGTGACGATAATTTGGATCCAAAAACTACGGCCATTTTCATAAAGAAACCAAGAAAATTTCCAAAACTAAAACCCAAGTGCCAAGGAATCACTAAACGAGAACGGCAATAACAAGTTATTGGCTCCCTAAAAGGGAATGATAAGAAAGTTAAAAAAGCAAAATTCATAGCTTATTCAATGCTACGAGTGCAATGAAAGTGGCAACATAGCACAAGAACACCCTAACAACCAAAAGAAGAAGAAGGTATACGCTATCACTGCTTGAGGAAACACGTATGTTGGGTTATACACAAGAAAATTCACACATTGAGACTAATCACCAACTGAGTATGGGTGTTGCTGATTCAGTAAAAAAGGAGAGGTGCTGAAGACTTGTAGGGAGATTAGTTCATATATGATCCTCGTACTACACATTCGGATGTTACTCATCATAAATTGAGGTAACTCAAGTTAACTCCGGGGAAAGGAATCCTATTCTCAAATCATCGAGACACTTTAGGTTGGAAGTGTTTACTAATGCACCCTGGGCCGGCTTAGCTGAATATAGGTCAATCTCTAGTTATTATCCGTTTATAGGAGGAAATCTAGAAATGTCAAAAAGAAGACAGTGGTGGCAAAATCTAGTATAAAGGCAAAGTGTACGGCTATAACTCATTGGATTTGTGAGCTTATACGACTCCAGGTTTTGCTAAGAGATTTTGGAATATATGATGATTGGTCTACGAAGTTGTGTTATATAACAATGCTCATAATCTAGTTCAGTATAACAGAATCAAGCATGTTAAAGTCAATAGATATTTTCATCGAGGAAATCTTGAGCAATGTTTTGATTTGCATGCCTTATGTGAAGCCGGAGAATTAGTTGGCTCGTGTATTCACCAAAGGGCTTATTAATAGGACTTTTCACCCCATAGTTTTCAAGTTGAGCATGAGAAATGACTATGCACCAACTTAAGGGTAACTATTATGTTATGCACTATGATTAGTAGAGGTAGTAAGATAAACATAAGAGGATGAGGGAGACATCCTCATTTTTATCTCTCTCCTCACTTCGCCAAAGTCTTTCTTCTCTTTCTTCTTCGGTAAATCTAAATTATCCTTTAATTACACCCATTACTCTTCAGACCTATGTTATATGGACTTGGGCACGGGTGTGTGGAACAAGTGCGTGTGTAAGCAATAGTTCATCAAACTCCCACGTCTAAAAATATAAGAAGGAATACGAAATATTCATATTTCGAAAAGTAAGTGATTGAGTTTAGCAGTTCATCATATAAAATTATTGACCCTAAAAATATAGTAATATGGAGAAGAAAATTGTGCTTCAATCGTCGACAGAACAGAAAACACCCCTTGTTTCATAGAGAGGAGGACAAGTTATACACATTTCATTTGATGGTTAGAGGCAAATTTAAAGCTAAGCATTCAAAGCTAAGCAATGTAGTTTTAAATATTACCCTGGGAAAAAATAATATTTTCCTTTTAATTACCAAGGTAAAAATGGTGTTAGCCCAGTGAAATAAAGCATTTCATGTGTAATAATAATTATACGGTAAATTCAAAGTTCATAGACATCTTTGTAGGGAATGTCCAACTACACATGTTGGACACACATCACAAGCCCATACCCAAGAATCTTGTGTCCGAAACAGGTACTTACATACTTTTGAAGAGATACTTACATACTTTAGAAGAGACTCAGGTACTTACATACTTTAGAAGAGACTACGTAACATAGCTCCAAACTAGCTCCAAACCCTCAGCATTTTCTCAGTTTTTCACCTCTGAACTCCATGAATGTATTTTGGTCGAATATGGATATTAAAATGGTAGTAAATTAAATATAAACATGTGGAGCGGTTACCGAGCTTAACGCAATGCAGTCATCAAGCCATCTGATTGTTCGGTCCACCGAGGTTTTGTTCCTCTTCCCAGAAACCCATGCAGGCACTTCATCAGCTAAAGTGGCCCATAAATTTGGCTTCATAGAATTAATCATTTTCATATATTCTAAAGGTTTTATCTGCAGGCATTAGAAATTTTGGAATAACCAAGCAAATTATTCCTAACTGGAAAGGAACAAGTAAGAAGAAGTTAAATTATTCGGAAATTCAGTAGAATTACCAAGAGGCGACCACAAGGAGTTTCAAAAGATGCTCCGGTCTTGTTGGTGCCATCACATTCTGGAAGACAAACAACAGAATCCCTTGGAACAGCCGCAAACGCAGATTTTTGCAAACCGAGCATCTGGTGCAGCCCTCCAATATTTGATATTATTTTTGGTGAAAGGCCCTCTAAGCTGCAGAAGCAAATAATGACACTGGCAAAATTTCCAAGTATCTAGGACGATGACTAACTTGTAGTTTTTATATGGGGAACAAAAATGATGAGAGTATCAATCCTCATGAGATGAGTCTCCAAAGCACAGACTGCCTGCCACATTAAGTAAACATATTTTTGTTGTGGATCACATCGACATGATCTTGGACTTGTAATCATGTCGTTGGATGAGCATGACATACATATAAGATTTGATCCCTTCTTCTTGGTTATCTTGAATCACTATCCTTGTATCTTGATAATCGATTCATGAAACTTGTTAGGAGAAATTATTCATTTTCCTGTTTATGCAAATCAATCAAGCTTAAATACTGATACAACCTATTTTTTGTGAAAATGAAACCCATGAGATTGAGAACAACTCTAAGGAATAGACTATATTCACTGGGCTTGTTACCTGACGTGTTGCTTCACCATTTCAGTGTGTAAGGTTCAAGAAGGTGATATTGGAACATTTTTGCACATGTTAGAGATTTCACTTTGAACGTGAATGAAGACCTCTCTTTTTTAAATAATTTGATGTATTATAAGATGGCCTTTGTATATTTGGCCAAGACTCGTAATTTTTATCCATTTCTTTTGCATATGGGGGGATTTATGAGGTACTTACTTTGATCAATAATTACAACCCATTACCATTTATCAACTATCAGTCTCCAACCATAAATAAAATAAATCATTGATAAGCAACAAGTAAACAAGATAGCTTTCCCTTTTAGACAAGAAGATTTTTGGTAGCCCTTCTATACAAGTTGTGACTTTTTGTACCTAAGGTTAACATCATAATTTCAAGTACAGCTGTTTGCACCATAAACTATTCCGTGTCAAGAACTAGCTGACAACATGTGAAGTGGCAAAACGGTTCAGATAGTTCACAATTCAAGTCGGCTAGCAGTTATAATATGATAGTTATTTGACAAGTGGCAGCAGATAAAAGGCATCGGAAGTTATGACTAGAATGGTTGTTATGTCCTGTTGATAAACTAAACCAAAGACCTTTACAAAATGATTCAGAGTTATTTCAAATAAAAGCGGACAATCAGTAGCAAAGAGCAACGATTACATGACAGATGTCAGCCAACAAGGCAACAGCAGTTATAACCAGTTGCTTGGAATATGGAAGACGTGTGGGTACAGTTACAAGCAATTATCAAAACTGCAAATTTAAATCTTTGGAGGGAAATCAGAGCCTATAAATAGACCACCGTGAGAATAATAGCATGCATGATCAACCAGCCATCGTGCAATTAGTGTTAGCATAATCATAGGAGTAGACTAGCGTACTTAGTTTTAGCCATTTGTAACTTTTACTGATTGGTTCCCAATCGATATATATATATATATATATCGTACCGTTGAATTCCTTAAATGTTTGTATGCTTGTTTCCATCCAAAGAAATCTTGAAATATGACATCGAACCCCAACCACAATCATTTAAACATACAGCACTCATTTCTTGTCGATCTCGACTTGGAAGAAAATTTTCTTGGCAACAATTTTGGCACACCCAGTGGAACACTTACTAGCTTGAAAGAAGATGCTACAAACAAGGAAGCATGACGATTCGCACATGAATGAATTGTTGTAAACCAAAGACATGGCGCCAGAAGATGCTTAAAGCCAACGTGGTAGCTCAAAACTCAATGACAAGGGATCAGGACGTTGGTCAATCTAATGGCCAAAAGGGTTTTGTTGTTCTAGATTTAATGCAACAACTCATGCAAGTGTTCTCGGACCCAAATAGCCAGGAATTAGTTAATGCTATGCGAAAGGCCATGAACTGCCCAGATATGCAAAGACAAGATCAGATTATGTCTGAACAGCAAGTAAATCCACTATTTGCTGTGGTGAACATTGCCTATGCCAGAAATGCCACATATAGGTCCATGTCATGCACTAAGGCCCATACCAGGCATGTGCTAGGTATGGCACCATGTTATGCACCACCTCCACCGGTCGATCCCTTTAGAGTATTTACTCCGAAACATTGGGATCAAGGATTTCCCAATAGAAACGAACCATTCAATGTACACAACCATGCTGGCCAACAATTAGTGGCACATAGAGAACCAATCATGGAGGTTGTTCAAGACTTATACGAACCTGGCCTTAGAAAAGCAGAAAGGCCTATGTTTAGGAAGCCCTATCCTGACTAGGTAGACTATGGGTTTCCCAGGGAATTATAGAGTTTTCATTGTTCTTTAGAGAGGAAAACCAGTTGACCATAGAACATATAAGGAGATTTTTTTTTGCAATGTGGTGAAGTTGGGAATCATGACGTCCTTAAAATGAGACTTTTCCTATATTCATGAATAAGGATAGCATTCACTTGGTTCATCAACTTGCCTGTTAATTCTGTCCAAACTTGGCAAGAAATGGAGGAACAATTTTATATTCAATTCTATAGAACTGGACCAGAAGTTACAATGGCCAATTTAGCAAAACTAAAACAACAACCCACAGAAATTGCTGAACAATTGATCAGTGGATTTAAACAGCCATGTGTTTTTATTAGAGCCTAAACTTGTTAAACTTGCCCAAAATGAGATTGATTTCAAACTAAGGAAAAAGTTCAAAGCAATGAAATTTAGAGATCTATTTGATTTATATTCCAGGGCTACCAGATATGAAGTCTTGTTAAGAAAAGAACAACAAAGAAAAGCTTCTTCTTTAAGAACTTATTATCAAGAGGTTGAAGTAGATGTTGAGATTGGTTCAGCACACGTAATTGGTAAAATACCAATTGTCTGTGACACATTACAAAAAATAAATAAAAAACCTCTCAACATGCCATCTAATCAACCCAATAAGAAAAATCCTACATCAACCTATAGATAGTATTCTTTCCTAGATAAAACAAAAAATTTTAATTTTATCTACTGGAATATAGAATTCCAACAAAAATAGAAATAATGGGGAAAGAGTATTATAAATAGCATAACTCTTTTCGACATTAAACAAATAATTGTATAACTTTCTATAATTGTGTGTAGGATTTGATTCAGAAGGGAATGTTGCAGTATGTGAAAGGAAAAGATGTCATTGGAATCGACATTGATCGTTTCCTAAATAAGATGGGCATCAACATGATTTTAGCAAATTTGCAGAGGGCTGAAAATTTGCAAAGGGCTGACAATTTGCCTAGTATTGTCGTGAGAGAAAAGCCTAACAAAGACAAACAGAAAATGGTAGAGAGGGGTGAGCATAGGACAAAATCGATAAAAAAGTAATACAATGAAGGAACTCAACACTAATGGAAGGAACTCGTCACTAAGATGCAAGGCAGTGATGCCATGCCAGCTCAACAACCACAAGCATTTAGAAAATAGAACCCTATTTGATATCGTCCTATGAATCCACTATTTTGCTTCTTTTTACGATTAGATCACAATTTTGGATAAATAAGTAGTTTACATCAAAAGAGTAGTTTAGAGATTTGTAGAGGCCCAGACTCACTTTAATTTTATTGTTTCTTATGTGATTATATATGTCAATTAAACATGTTTACTACATATCTAATTTAATTTTATTGTTTCTTATGTGATTATATATGTCAATTAAACATGTTTACTACATATCTAAATTATTTCACTGCGAGTAAATGGGTCGTGGGGTAGGTGTATTTTGGAACATGAATTAAGAAACCCATGCGTGTAATTAGAGACTCGGGTATCCATTTGGGAATCTTTAGTAAGCTTGTATTGTGATTTTAGGGAAAGAATGTAATTTATATTAACTTGACAAGAGGTAGGAGTAATTTAGATTGGAGTCAATGTGCAATATTTTGAAAATTGAATCTTTAATAAGAAGCAGCTTTCTCAGGAAGGCTAATCAAACCCTTTTTAGCCGGTCTCTCGCTCTCCCTTCCTCCTCTCTCTTTCTCTATACACTCGAAAAAGACAAAGTTGATATAATCAATCAATGGTACCTTTCACATTGATTACAATTATATTTCGGGCATTTCAAAATTCAATGCTCTTTCTCTCTTTCGTAGCTTTGCTTGATTGAGGTAGCATTCTTGATTTCTTATGAGTTATATGTGTTTCAATGTTATCAGGGTGTTATTTTCTTAAGTAAGATTAGTTTGATAATGAGTTTTAGGCTTTTAGCCCTAATTTTTAAATGTAAAATTTCATGTTAGAAAATTGTGTTGTGTGAATTTGAATTTAGTCATTGTATATCACTCACTAATAAGTATGAAAAATTGGATTTGGCTTAAATATGAAGATGCTATTGAGCTTGACATATACATATGATGTGCTAAAATTGGTAATTTATGAAGATCATTTGAAAAACTAGGGGGTTTTGATCTTTGGACTAATGTAAGCTCTGCTCTGGAGAGTAGAAGCTCTTTAGATTAAAGACAACAATAAGGGGGAGCATCAATTTGATTAGATGCTTACTTATGCCATTAAGAAAATTGAAATTTATTTGGCTTATGCTTAGTAAATTGGAAAAATATGATGATATAACTAGTTTTGAAAAAAATTGGGAAAGTTAACATTATGTTATGCTCAGTTAATTTCTTACATAAAGATTTAATTCATAAAAGTAACCAAAATTGAAAGTTGGTTGAATTTGAGATGGCTTGTGTTACTATACCCTTGTGAATAATTTGGAATTGAATAGCTCCTTGATAAAAAATTGAAAACTTGTGCAAGAATTGGTGCCCGACCCATCACGTTAGTACCCGAGAAATTGGACGGTGTGTAAGCAACTACACAACATAAATGCCGATTAGTACCTTTGTGGTGCCCATTTGGTACATAACTTAGCTTGTGCTCACGTGTTTGGTAATGGAAAACCTTTGTTTGGGTGGCAATATTAGACAACCACAGTTGTGATTTTGACAAGAAAAATGATATTGGTAAATCTACTTTAATATTGAGATATCACATTAGTTTCAGAAGGGTGTGTTTTGATGGATTTAAATATGCAAGGACTTATGCAAGATGGCATTGAGAGCATACTTATGCATATTAACATAGTTAGTCTTGTTGCTATGAGTCTCGACTCACATTGAAGCATTTCACGTACCGAGATGGATCCCATGGCATATTAATATTTGGAAAGTGGGTGTTCGTTCCAATGAAGGTTGCTTTGTTCTTCAGCTATGAGGGTTGATTGGCCAAAAGTATGCTAATTTAAACACAATATATAGAAAGACAATGAGGAGAGATGAGTTAGAATACTTACAAGTGAAGGGGGCTGAAGTGGAGGAGGTGGGAATGAGGAGAAGGGAGGGAAGAAAGGAGATCCGGGGGGATGAAAAATGGAAGGCCTTTGCGAGTGGAGAGGAAGAGAGCTGGAGTCTCTATTGGAATTTCAAAGGAGCACCCCTCAACAAACTCTACAACACCTGCCCTTGCTCTTCCTTTACTCCATGTTTTCACACCGAACTTCATCCTCCTCTGCTCCTCTCTCCGCCGTCCCGCCTCCTTCCCTCTATCTAACAGTCCGTTTCGAAACAAGTAGTGAAAAGAAAAGAAAGCAGATTACCTAAATGGTCAGAGAAATAAAATAAAATAAAATAAAATGTAAATAGAATAAAATAAAATAAAATGTTCACCCTTTACGGAAAATACTTGTAATATCCCCCAATCCTACCCAAAAAAAAAATATAGTGGAAGTGGAAGAGGAAGTGGAAGTAATAGTTTTTAGAAAGCAAAATGAGTTAGAAACAAAAAATTATAAAAATAAAAATAAAGACAATGAATAATTTTTAGAAACCCTTCTTGTCTTTTTCTTTTTTATCAAAAACCCTTTTTGTCTTGAAAAATAGCCTTTATAAGGCATGGTTTCAAATGGCAGTAGTGGTCGCGGTAACGGTAACGGTAGCGATATGCAATTTTGGGGCGTAACAGCCGTAGCGTAACGGTAGTGGTTACCATTGTTGTGATTTTTTTTTTATTTTGCACATATCAACGAAAATGAACTGATATGCATGTTTTTTTTTCTAAAATTATATTTATTAGGGTTTAAAATATTTTTTGATGTATTTTATTTACTTTCGAGACAATATTTAATATTTTTCCTAAATTTTATACTATTAAATCTAATTTTACTGAATAATTTTAATTATTTTTTTAAAATAATTCATGAATTTATGTCATTGTGTGTTATAAATTCATAATATTCAACTTAAATATCATTTAATTTCTTTAAAAGTTATGAAGATGAAGTATTAAATATACTTTGTATATAATCTAAATAATTATAATTATTATAATAACATGTCATAAATTGAGAAACAATTATCAAACAAATACAAATGTACTAGTAGAAATTATATTTTAAAAAATATTACATACTTATTAGGTATTAGCAATTACCATCACTTTTATTTACCACCACAACGAGTAACGTAGAGCCTGTGGAGGTGGGGCATCTTTAGATTCCGATTGACCTTAATTGTTGCTACTACTTGCTTCATCATTCCAGCCAGCAAGGAATACATAGGTGAATAAAGACATATCAGTATCCCGTCTACGTTGATCTGTTTGATGTGCTGGTGGAGAATATGAAAAAACTAGGTGGGAGAGCATAATCGACTGGTATCGTGTATTGCCTATGATGATACCCATAAGAATCAAAGCTATATGATGGAGAATATGGCTGAGGTGGCCCTGGATATGAGTAGCTATGGCTATCACTGCTGTAACTATATGAATGATCATGAAGATCAAATTTTTCAAAATTATGCACTATATCCACTAGAGGTCTCTGAGGTAAATTTGGAGCAGGTTCTCCAATGTGATAATTTCCTTTAAAATCAGAAAGTCCAAATTTTTTCCCAAATAACTCATCTTGGACTTTAGGTCCTCGACTAGTCCCTACGCCATCACCATCTCCATCACCAGTGTCGTGTCCACCATGACCGTGTCCATCACCATCACCATCATCAGATAGAGGAGTCAAACCACCATCATCACTACTTCTGAAAGGGGTAGGAGTTGAACTCGAGCTCTGAGAAGTACGTCTAGGTTGATTTTGTGTTTCTTCTCTCTGTTCATCACCATCACCATCATCATCTAAGTCTAGCCAATCATAATTATCTTGACCATCTAGCACAAGAGCTTTCCTTTCTTCTAACCATAGATCCAGTGGGTCATCTATTGGAGGCAAAACTGTCAAGATCTTTGTTTTTGCAAACGATTATCTGAAAAAACTAACTGGATGGGTAAACGCCAAAACGGGCTCTAGATAAAAAATTTTGATGACGAATGATCAAAATAAAACTTGTGCATTCGAAATTAATTTAGAATAATACCTTTTTACCGATCGAATCTTCAACTACAATTTGAATCCGAGTTGAAGCTCTTGTCAGATCTTCTACTGTATTCTCTTATGCGATTCCCAGATATAGTGTGGGCTATAATTCTCTGAGAACTCATACCGATAGTACCAAGACAGTTTTAGTCTTAGAAGACAAGTTATAAAATTGGTTCAGCCTACCCGCATATATATATAGGGCTACGGCAGGGACCTAGGAAGTAATTTTAAGTAAGACTTCTAGTGGAACACAGACACGTATCAGCGGTTTCTGCAATTAAGCAAATATCATAGCGGTATCTGCAATTATGAAAAATCAGCAGTAGTTTTTGCAATTTTTATAAAACACTGAATTACAGTTCACACCACTAAAGAACTATAATTGCAGTCTGACTCATAATCTCAAGACCATATAGCATTGAACTCCTGTTATTAAATACTTACCATTTCTCCCCACGTTAAGATTTTCGATACCCGCAAATTAAATTTAATTACTGACAACTTAATTTAATCGGTATCTTGATATTCTTTAAGCCCTTCCGTTTAACTTATTTAACCGCCGAATAGTCAAATCCACATGCAGAGTTTGGCCCGGTCAAAACTTATAAACTTCATTAGGGGAGTATCGTCAATTTCGATCTTTTGGGATGTGAATTCCGTCAATAATTAAAATTTTTCATATAAATAATACCGATATCCAACTCACCGGGAATATAGACCCATATAATGTCACGCCCCAAACTTCAGGTCATGCAAAAAGCCTACAAACAACCATCAAAACCTCCCAAACGCAAACGGATGAAAACCATACAGCCAAGATGAGGCTAAAACCTTTATAAAACGCACTACCGATGGTTTATTTAATACAAAAGAGCAGCCTAAAGGCCAAGGTCACAGTCCCCAAGAGCCAAACTTTAAAAAAACAAACAACAAAAATTTTGAAATCTGCCCAGACTGCTCGATCGATCGAAAGACCACTCGAGCGGTCCTCCCAAGGACACTGGATTTTGAATAAAACAGAGAAAAATAGAATGTTTACAGAGACCGCTCGAGAGACCCGTCGAGCGGTCACGCTTCGGACCAGCTTTTCAAAAATACAACTTTTTCCTTCCCAACACTTAAACATTTTTCCACATTTTGAAAGCTCACAAGGTAACCATGCCAAAGAAAACCCACCCAAACGAGGCTCTGAATCCTCCCCTAAGGCACAACATTTATATAAGGGATCAAACCAAATGAAAACGAAAAATAACAACCAACCCAAGGTCTCTCTCGAAAGCAATAAATCATGCATACATCGATAAGAATTACATATGCTTTACAACATGTTACATCTAAACATGAAATATTTACAAAATATATAAACTACCTAACAAAGACAAAACATCAGTCTTGTCATCAGTCACCTCCGAGTACCTCAAGGTCAACCTACAAGACCATGTTCACCTGAAATTTTTTTTACAACAAATCCCCACAACGTGAGCCGAAGCCCAATAGAAACAGATTATATAAAGCCGTAAAGCATGATATGCAATCACATAGCATAAAGACTCAACCACAGGAACCAAAAAGGTTTTTTTTTTCAACTTGAAAATCACAAGTTTTCCATCATGCGAACAGAGCCGCAAAACGGTTTTTTATCCTCAAAATCAAGCATTTCAACAATGCAGATAACGTTTCATTGTTAAAGAAAAGAGTAATCAAAACGTTATTTTTTCACTCGAATCACACAATCGAGGAAAGAGAAATGAATCCTTTGCACCAATTCTGCCACAAAGGAACAGAGGTAACAACTATAGACTCATGTCCATTACCTATTCCTGAATTATTTAAGACCTATTAGGTAATGACAAATTCTATACGGAGCCACCACAACGTAATTGCTCACTTTACGGATTAAAATCGAGGGACAAAAGCACCCACCCCTTCTTTACGGGAATTATCCTGAAAGACAAAGGTACCTACTCTGCGCACGTTTTTGGACTCCACCGAGGGCAACTCGTGGCACATACCTGCTATTCCGGTACATCTAGAGAATCATTTAAAAACTAACCCGTAGCTTGACTACAAAAAAATATTTTCACAATTATACATTAAATATGTATAAAGATCCATCCATCAACATGAAAATCAACAAAAATATTTTTAAAGTGTTTTTTCCCATTTTTAACAAAATATTTTCAAAATTAAGACTCAACCCCGATGGTTAGCTCCAAACCTCCAAAACACAAAATGTCGAGATTTTCACAAATCTGTCAAAATCACCATTTGAAAACCAAATATCCACAAGTCATATCATGTAATAAATCATAAAAAGCACAAAACATGCTTTTTATCCTAACAAACAAGGTTTAAACATAAAAATATGACATTTAAAGCATTTTAAAGCAATTTCAACCAACGAAAACGCATATAATTGCACATAGCATCCTTTAAAGACAACATAGTCTAGTATCCTACCTCAAAGAGTCACAAACTCAAAGCTTTACCAACCGGCAAAAACTAAAGTCACCGAAACACGATTCCATTCGGATGAATGTGAAGCCCACGGCGAGTACATCAAGGATTTTCCCTCCAATCACCAGGATTCGAGCTCGAACACACCCAAAACCTAGAGAGAAGGCAGAGCTTGTGGTTTAGGGTTTTAGGAGAAAGAGAAGGAAGATTACAAGATAAGTTTTTCACAAAATCCAAGCAATTCCACCGCCTTTAAAACAGTCTGCCCGAATAGACCGATCGAGCGGTCTTTTTACCGCTCGAGCGGTTTCCCATTCCACTACACTGCTATTTCAACTTCAAACGATCATATCTTCCTCGTCCGAACTCCGAATAGGGCCATTCTTGTGCTCAAACTGAAGCCCCAAAAGTCTTGTTTCCAATGGTTCAAACCTCATACCAGAATCTATTTTTTACAAAGCGTTATGACCAAATTGGTAAAGGTATATCACTTTTCTTTACACACTTTTCACATATTTTTGTCCAAACATCTCTTAGAACCTCATATTCTTCTCCAAACATATCTTTCACGCGTATCCAAGCTCAAGACACTCACCTATAACATCACCAAGGTCATGTTTTAACTCCTACTCCCATCAACACTTAATTATTTTAAAATAACATGAGTCGGGGTCTCACATATAAGATCGCACCATCTAATAAATTAAAACAATGAATATTAAATATATGCAAATTAATAATTATTTCAGGATTAAGATGATAAGCATTATTCAGAATAACCTTGGGGTGTGGATTAATTTATATAATCAGTATAAAATTAATTACTCCAAATGTCTCATTTAGTACACACAAAGTGTACTAGCACAGAGAGTCGAAATAATAGACGACGCTATTATTTATTCTCCGTAACCAAGACAGGCCTACTAAAACTCTATGCTACAGTCATACCGATGGTATGTTCATTTTCATCTAAATTGTGAACATAAAACTTATATTCTGCAAGAACCTAAAATCTGATCTTTTGTGTGCAAGTTGTACTTTACACACCAAATTAAATACTATACAGAATATCAGACATCCATGCATAATATTAAAGAAATGATACACATACATTGCTCATAAAGATTCTCATAAAATAAAAAATTAATTTTATTAAAAAATAAAATTAAATACTAAAAACGTGATTTTCAGTATACCAACCCTAACATCATCTTTATCAACTATGTAATCCAAAGTAATTGGATTAAAGCTGTTGTCTATCTCTTCTTGGCGTCTTCTCTTAATGCTCCTCAACTTTAATCTCATGTTATAATTAATTAAGACTAATTTCTGAATCTTCTGATATTTTAGTCGGTTCCTTGTTCTTGTGTGGATGAGGCTAAAAGTATTCCACTTGCGTTCACAGTTTGACGATGTAGTGGTCTAACTTAAAATTTTAACTGCAATTTCTTAAAGTTCTGGAGCACACATTTCATGAATAAATCCACCATTCAGCTACACAATAACATAATACACAAAGTCACAAATACATGAATGGAAAGATACTAAGAATCTAAGATTCTAATATATTAGAAAAAACCAATTAAACAAATACTAATTCAATATATTATATAAAAAAAATTTGAATTTGTTTGTGGCCATGCTCTTTGTGCTAAAGGAGATCCAAAAGTTTCCGCTTTATCTCGAAATAATAGGAGCTGTAATAGATGAAATTATAAAATTAATAAATGTAATATTTTAAATATATATATATATATATACTTTAAAAAATATAATTTATAATTTTATAATTTATACTTACTTGATTTATTGCTTTCACTTGATTTTTAATGTCTGGCTCTAATTTGGATATTACTTTTTTCACTCCGTGTAACACTTTCCTTTCCGTTTATTTGGATAATGCAACTCCATATTGGAATTGGAAATTTAAAAAATAACCTGTCACATTCACAAACAATCTGTCATGAATTAAAATATATAATTTATGATGTGATATTGTGACAAATAAATAAATAAATTATTACAATTTATAACAATAACTTAGTTACTTACCAGCAACATGCAAATCATGATGTAATTAGAAGCTCCACCGATAATTAATAATCTTTCAATATTCTACATAATACCAATAATGTTGTTTAATTGTCAACATGGTTCGATCCATAAATAAATCTCATTGTCGGTTTCTTATCTCCATCAACCAATCTTAATACTTTCACTAATGGCTCGTGAACTTTGCAAATTTCAATTGCTTTTATGCCAAAATTGTTTTCCAATAATTAATTTTCTGACATCATATAGAGTCTTACTTTTTGCTTGCCCCCATCTTGATTGCTTCCATTCATCACAACTAAACATTGCCCTTAATTGTTGCTTATATCTAACAATGCTCTCAAGGGCAATAAAATTTGTAGCAAAGTGAGTAATAGCAGGTCGAAACAATTTTCTACCTTCAGTAGATTTTTTCATCAAACTCAACACCCATGTAGCATTATAAATGAATGTGATGATGGTTCTAGCATCTTCTATGACCTTTGCTATACTTTTTTTCTTAGCAATATCCTCTAATATAAGATCGATGCAATGGCCTGAACAAGCTGTCCAATATAAATGTTTTCTTTTTCTCATCAACATCCTTCCAGTCGCTTTCAAAGCTGCTTTATTATCTGCCACCACTTGTACGATAAATTCCTCACCAATCTCATTAACAACAGTATCCAGCAATCCAAAGTACTATTCAGCAGTACTACTAACAACATTAGAGGCATTAATGGATTTATAAAATATCGTACCTCTATTGCAGTATACTAAGAAATTAATTATGTGTTGCCTCGTAAGACTACTCTATCCATCGCACATAATGGTGACACCTCTCTCTGCTCAAATATTTTTAAATGATGTTATTTATTCTTTCAGTTCATCATGTTCTCTGGGCATATAAACTTCAGCTATCTCATAAGGAGTGGGACCCTTAACTCCTTTGCCTACTTTAGCAGCAATATCAAGCATGGGTTGTGTGTAAAGAGAATCATCCACGTGGAAAGGAATGCGGTTGTACCAAAAAAACTTAGTAACTGTACTTTCCAATTTGTCTCTCAACTTCTTCATTGTACCAGTGTTGATTTTTGACTACTTAGAGAACTTTTCTTTTTGCAATGCTGGATCTATTGTCCTTAATCTGGCATTAGGGAATTAGGATTAATCCATTGACGACCACTCCCAGCTGCAAAACCAGGTTCACGCATGGAATGGGCTTGATGAATACCGTCACGTGGCTGAGTACGACTACCTCCAGCAGCAGAACTAGTACCACCTGACTCATACTGGGTAGCTTGATTCCTCCAAGTTGCACGTCTAAATGCCTTTCGCTCCTCCAATTCATGTTGTGATTACATACTTGCTCAGCGCGCCATAGTGAACTGTACATCTTTGTCAGATTCATCATCAACATCCACATATGTCTTTTGTTCATAATCTTCATCAACATCATCTCCTCTCCTTAATTGAGCTTCTAACTCTACTTTTCTTTTCTGACCATCTGCTTTAGCTGCTTTTTTTTAAGGTGTCTCATCATTTCTTTTCTTACTTTTTTTACTGACACTTGGGCACCCATGCACTTGGCCTGCCAAGTGTGCCAAGTGTTATTTGAATCGTGTAATTCCACCCTTGATGATATGCTCGTAAAATTCGCATTGCACTTGATGTCTATTGCCTTGAATTTGATTACCAAACTCCCAACTAATATCACCACTTGGTGGGGCATCACCAGATTTTTGTCGTGGTATTTTCAAATTTTAAGTGTTGAACAGTAAATAAAAAAAAAGTGTTGAACATTAAATTGTTAACAAATACAAAAATTAATGCAACAACTTCTAACATACAAATTTAAATTTAAATATTAGATATTTAAATATTTTAAAAAATAACTAGTAAGAATTCTAAATAAATATTTTTTTAAAA
>JAOTRH010024447.1:0-21727 GCA_034768845.1 Heliamphora exappendiculata | reverse complement strand
GGCGCGCCCAAGCCGCCCTCCCCTCCCCCGCGCGCGCCGTCGCCGCCGCAGCCCGCACCCACGCCAGCCGCATCGAGCGCCAAGCCGCAGGCGAAAGCCTCGCCACCTGCCGCGCATTCGCCCCGATCGTCGCCCGCTTTTGCGAAAACTTTTCCGCCGGGAAACATTGATCTATCCAGCTTCCCGAAGTCGGAGATTCAGTTTTCTATCAATGCCGCACCGCCGAAGGCCGCCGATCGGCCCCCGCCGTCTGCCGAAACGACGCGTCCCACGCGCGGCCCATTGGAACCAAAGATACAAGGGGAGGAAGCCTACCAACCGATAACCATCCGTGGTGCTCCATCAAAGAGCGAGCGCCCCCAAAGCAACCCCGCGCCGCGCAACCTGCCGCCGAGGATCGACCCGACGCACAATAGCCGCACCGACGCCGAGCCGGCGCATCGACCGCTCCCGGAAGGAAGCCCGGAAACGCTTGACGCGGAAGAGCGCGCGCGGCGCGAAAGGCTCCGGCTCTATAAGCTCCACGAAGCCAATGGTTCGCTCGCGACCTATTATCAGATGTACGGCGAAATCGACCCGCCGCCGCGCAGCCGCGACGACGGGCGTGAGAGATAACGCATAGCTCTGTCTCGCCAGTCAAACAAAGCAGGCAAATCAGGATGATTTGGAGGGAGAAAAGATTTTCATCGTGTTAGCGGTCGCCAATGCAACTGAGCGACCACATGATCGATCCCAATATGATTGCCGCCCTCGCGGCTCTGCTTAATGCCGTAACCCGTCTTCTTTCGGAATTGCGAAAACGGCGGAAGACGTTCCGCTATGGTGACAGGTGCGAGCGATGATTTGGCCTGCGCGCAGAATTCAAGATGAGCCACAATCTGTGATTTATGCTCGCTCATCTTCGGGTCGAAGGCGGCTCCGTCGAAATCGTAACTGTGGCAGTTGCACCGTGAGTGGCAAATCCTCGCGTCTCGATCTGGCGAATTACATCGGCACTATCGAGCGCGATACGGTTGTCATTAGGCTGAATGTCCAACGCTGATTTGAAGGGCGAGAGCTTGAGAAGCTCCGGATCAAAGTCGGCCGGGAAGGGCGTGTGTGCAACATCCGTTCCCGCAGGAACTGAAAGATATTTATTGCCGTTTAGAATGCTCTTGTAGACGTCAATTTTCATGGCGGGCTTCCTCTGTGAAGTTGGATTATAGCGAGTACACGCAGACGACGAAACGCCGAGTCGCAAGGGCGTTTTTTTGCCTCTGACGCGATCTCTCAAAAGACTCCGGCTTTCAGGCCGAAATCGTCAGTGCTTCCGTCAGAACTTACGCGCTATTGCCCCGACAATCATCTTTCTAACTTGGTCTTCGCTCCTCGCGCCGCCGCTCCTGTCGCGCCAGGTGCCGCCCATGTCGTTCACGCTTGCGCCGCTCGCGGATGCCGGCAAGCTCGCCATCCTGCTCCTGGCGAAGAGCGGCCATAGCCCCTGGCAGTTCCCACGGCCTCATGCGCCGCCGCAACCCGGCAAGCCGGCGCGCAAACCGTCGCCTGATTTCATCCGCCTCGGCCTGATAACTGCCGCCCGGCTCGTCGGCTTCAGGCGGCGCTAGTCGGCAGGCGTCTCCGCCCGCTTCTCGAAACGATCGCAGCTCGCCAAATCCGCCAGCACCGGCGCGCCGAACGCCAGCATGCACCGCGTCAGAACCGTGCCTTTCGTCGATATGAGCGTCCAGCCATTCTTGCACACGCGGCAATGCGTGGCCGCGTAGCTGGCCGGGGTGATCCATTGGGATGTTTGATGCGTTGTCACCACGCGCTTCCCCTCCAAACCCGAATTCGTTCTCCCCGCCCTCGATCCGCCCTGCCGCCCGCCCCAACTCAAACCACCTCGCCCAATCCCGGCTCGGATCGGCGCAGAGCGCCAGAAACTCCTCGACGATCGCCGCCGGCCTGCGCCCGTCTTCGCCGCTCTCGCCCCCGCGCCTGCCGTCCGCGACGCGGCGTCCCGTCACCTCTTCCGCCGCCGCCCTGTACGCCTGCCTGATCCCTGGCGGCGGATCGTGGCCGGCGTCCTCGTCGCTCCGGTTCCCGCCGCGCCGGGCGACGCGGAAACCTTCACTCAGTCCCGATCGCGCTCTCGACTGCGGCCAAAGCCTTCCCACCTTTCCTCACCGCGCTCCCAACGCTCGCGGCTTTCATTCCCCCAATCGGCTCTCAGCACATTGCCAGACCAGGCCGAAGCGGATTGGCCCTCGCGGTTCCAATAGTTTTCGTTGCGACGGTGAAGGTCTTCGACCATCTGCCGCATGGCGTCGTCGCCGAAATGCGCGATCTGCTCCTGACGCGCCCGCGACAGATTGGCGACATCTTCGGCCCGGAGCGCCTTGCCGGCCTGCATGTCCTCGGCGATGCGCTCCATGGCCTGCGCGTCGCGCTCGCCGGCTTCCATGGCCGCCACGCGGCCCAGCTGCTGCTCCCTGTGCGACTGCGGGTTGTTGAGAAAATCCGCGACGCTTTCGCGTTCCGGTTCGCGCGGTGTCTGTCCCGCCAGAAGATCGACGACGTAATCTGCAAGTCCCGACATCGCGCCCGTCGCGCCGTCGATCACTTGCAAGCCCTTCTCGACAGGATTGACGCGCTCTCTGGCCGCAACTTGCTCGCTGACATCTTCGCGCCATGCTGCTTGTCGGGCATTGGCGTTGGCGTCCTTTTCCGCCTGGCGCTGCTCGGGCGTCATGGCCGCCCGTTCGCGCGCGGCTTTTGCCTGCGCGTCCGCAAGCGCGTGGTCGATCTCGATCGCCACATGCGGGCGCTCGCCCTGCGCCGCCGTTTTCTGCTCGCGCGCCTGCGCGGCCTGCTTCGCCGCCGCGTCCCGTTCGTTTTCCAACCCCTTCACCTCCCGTTCCAGGGCCTTCACGTCGATGCGGATTTGATTGCGGTTCTGGATGCCAAGCAACTCTTCCACGCGGTCGCTCGGCGCGCCGCGCGCGCCCATCTCGTTCGCGGCATAGCCAAGATGGATCATCGGCTCGCGCTCGATCCCCTGCTCTTTCAAGCTGCGATGATCGACCCGCGCCGCGTGCCCGTGCCGCTCAAGATGGCGGTTCGTCAAATGCGCCCATTGCTCGCGCCAGGCCCCCAGCTGCGCCTCGGAATTCAGGTTGCGGTCTTTCGTCTTCGCGAAGCCGTCCGGCCCGATCGCCCGCATGGACACCATCAGATGCGCATGGTGATTCCGGGAGTCGCTGTCTTTGTCCGGCGCATGAATGGCGATATCGACCGCATACCCGCGCCGCACGAAGGCCTCGCGCGCAAAATCCTTCACCAGCCATTCCCGCTGCTGCTCGGTCAGCTCGTGCGGAAGCGAGACTTCGATCTCACGCGCCAGCTGCGCGTCCTTGCGCTTCTCCGCGCGCTCGGCCTGATTCCAAAGACTGTTGCGCTCGCGCGCCCATTCGGGCGCATCCTTCGGGGACATGATGTCGGTGAAGCCGATACGCTCGGCGCGGGCGTGATAGAATTTCTCTTCGTTGGTCTGCTCGTCGCGCAAACGGTCGCCCGAACGATAAGCCGCTGCGGCAATGGCGCTCTGGCCCTTGCCCCGGCTGATAACTTTCGCGCTCAGATGAAAGATCGCCATGCGGCTCTTTCAGATAACTTGGTTTGATGTGATCCGTGCCCGATGGCGCGGATCAGGATCATCGAGGCCGGGGATTGGCGCGTTTGGATACGCCATTTCCGACCGATCGCGCGACGTTGGCTCTGCCAACGTATAAGTGCGCCCTCGTAAACTCGGGTATCCCTCGGCAAACTATTTCTTAACAGACTAAATCTCGACTCACGGGAGGGCAACAGCTATCGTCAAGCATTGCCTGTTAAATTCCGTGACACATGCCGAAAACCACCAACGAGAAAATCGCCGCCGTCAAAGCCCGCAAGGACGCTCTCGCTGCGCTGTTGGCGGCGCTAGAGGCCAAAGCCCGCACCGAAGATCGCAAGCTCGACACACGGCGTAAGATCGTCGTTGGCGGGGCGATCCTCGCCGCTATAGAGAGCGATCCCGTTTTCGCCGGTCAGGTGCGCAGCGTTCTCGCCCGCATGGTTGGCCGCGCCAATGACAAGGCCGTCATTCAAGACCTGCTGGCGAAGCCGAAAGTCAACTTCCCCGTCTCGCCGACACAAGAGAAAGCCGGCGAGAGCAGCCCGCCGGCTCTCCCCTGACTACGAGGCTTTCGGCGCGGGCAAAGGGGGCTTGCGCCCCCTCCCCTCACCAACGGGCTTTAAGCGGTCGCTCGAACAGAAAGGCGTAAAGCCGTTCGCAGAAGTCGCGGCGATCTCTCAAAGTGTCATAGCGTTGATGGTGAATTTCGACGGGATGCGCGTAAGTGCGTTCGAGCGCCTTGATCCCCTCGACGCAGGCGCGATGCGCCCTGCGAATGTCACCCTCGCGGATGGTCAGCATCAGGAGAAGCCGCAAGGCGTTCCACGGGTCGCGCTCTAGCGTCTCGAACATGATCGTATCCATAAGATCCTCCGTTAGTCGTTGTCGTTGATCGGCCCGGCTGGGCGTGTGGGGCCGATGGGCGACGGGACGCGGCGCGCGTCAAACCCCGGCCTCTTGGCTGCCGCCTTGGCGGCGCGGAGGCGCGCCCTTGCGCGGCGAGCGGGGTTGACGCGATACGCCGCGACCAGGCGCACAACGGCCCCACAGAAGTCTCGGCGACCGCGCCGGAGTCGCTGCCCTCGCCGGGTGCGAAAACCGGCGAGGCTGCGCCCCGCCGGCCCGCGAAAACTATGAAGCCTTGGGCGTCGGCTTGGCCGCTTGGGCGGCGCGGCGGAAGCCGCGCTGAGGGCCGCCGCCGGAACCGCCGGTCATCATGTCCTCGAACGGCGACCAGTCGATTTCCATGCCCGGCGTGATAGCGACGAAGAGCGGCAGCACGCCGACTTTGTCCTCGCCGACAGGTTCGATGAGGACGATGCCGACGCCCTGCTCGCCGTTGACGTAGCAGCTCGCCAAAGTCGGCTCGCCATAGAGCCGCGTTGTGACGGCCTGGAAGGCCCGGACATGACCGGGTGTGATGAAAGATTGCGTCATGAGAAACTCCTTTGCGTGAATGAAAAAGCCCCGCCGGTGAACCGGCGGGGCTGGGGTCAGTATTCGGAAGGCAACAGGAACGTGGTCACGCTCCGGTCGCTTTCGGTGATGATCCAGAAGCAATTCTTGCCATGGCCCTTGCAGGGTTTGGCGGGATCGATCGGATAGGCCGACAGGATGCGGTCGCCGTTCGGAATCGCCTCCCGGTTCTGCTGGGCGTCGGTGGCGCAGACAGTGCCGAAGTCGCCCGAGGCGTGCCGCAATAGGCAAGTGATGCGGTGTGTATGGGGAACCGCCGCGATGACGCCCGGCGTGGCGACGATCTCGCCAAGCGGGAACAGCACCGTGAAGGAAATCGACGCCTTCATTGGGCACCGCCTTCCGGGGCATCGGTTCGCGGTTCCCGGATCACGATCTCCGCGCCGTTAAGCGGCAGATAGTCGAGCTTCAGGCTGAAGCCCTTGCCGTCCCCGTGCTGCCAGGCTGCGCCGATCTCTCGCCAGAAGGCTTTCTCGCCGTTCTTGGTCACCGCATAGGCCCGGTGCGTGGGTGCTTTCGCGTTATGTTGCATGGTCTGTCCTTTCCGTTGGAAAGGCCCCGCCTTGGGGCCTCGATGCGGCCCGTCACGATGCGGGGCCTCGCCAGACGGAAGGGCGAGGCGCGGAGGGGTATCTCCCGGCTTTCCGTGGCCCCTGCTTGGGGGCCCCGGAAAGTTGGGGACACCGCGCCTCGGGCTTGCCCGTGCCCTTCCGTCGGCGGGGTGCGTCGTACGGTTCGCTTATCGAGGCATCCTCAAAGGCGCGGGGCCCCCGGAAAAGCGGGCCCTGCCGGCAGACGCGGCCTTGCGCCCGCGCACCGGGCCTATGCGGGGAGACGCGGCGTCATCGTGGGCGAATATCAGCCAGCCGGCGGCACGGGGACGGCAAGGGCCAGCTGATCCGTTGTCCGGCTCTCATGCGGCGGCGATCGGGACGGGGACGGTAAGTGAGCCGGTAGACGGGCACGAAGTCGTCGATCGCGCCAAACGCGCCAGAATCGTCAGAGGGCGATTTTGAGGGTTGGCGCTACCCACGCCGCAGCCGGTTTCCGTCAACGCACCGTGCGCTTAACGGCGGGCAGGATAGGGATGCCTGAAGCGCCGCTCTCCCCTGCCCGGCTTCCGGAACGCTGAGGGGCGGGGGGCTTCGCGCCCCCCGGAACCCCCCGCGGGATATTTGACCAAGGTGATGCGAGCTGGCGGTGTTTCACAAGTTACAGGCTGGAATTCCCTTGCGTCCTATCCCAGCCGGCGTACCCTGCTCTCACGGTACAGCCTGGGAAGGCGATGACCGTCAAGGTGATGGGGCTGGCAGGCGCGTCCTGCTGGCCCTTTTCATTTTCAGACGGTCGGAATCAGCCTTCGCCGAAAGCGCGTTTCGCTTCGTGCTTGCGATACAATTCGTCGATCGCCGTTCGGATCAGCTCTGAATTATCAAGGCCGAGGCGCGCGCGAAGGATGGCGAATTTCTCTACGTCGCCACGATCGAAATAGCCGCCAATATGCTTGAGGCCTGCGCGGGGCGATGGGCGGGGTTTCGCGGCGGCCTGGTCATTAGCCGGGGCTTCGGCGGGAGCGGTCGTTGTCGCGGGCGCGCTGACCGGCGTGGAAAGCGCCTGCAAGAAAGCCGTGGCTTTTGCGTTCTTGGTCATGCCGCCCCCTTGTGCACATGTGCACCTGTGCTCATTTGCAATTCTGCCCTCAACCACTCCCACAGCGCCGAGATTTCGGCGGCGGCGCGGCTATCTGGTTCGGCTTCGTAGGCTGTAAGGCCGGTTGGGTTAGCGTTACGGTGCGCCTCATAGCGATGCAGAACGGCGGGCGACATGGGCACGTCGAGCGCCTTCAAGACGTCGCGGGCAGCCTCCTCGTGGCTCCGGCTGTTCGGCGTCGCGAAGTTTAAAACCGCTGCGGCTGGCGTCCCGAGGCGACGCGCGAGGTCGGCGGTCTTTTTCAGGCCTTCAAAGGCGTCGGTTTCAAGCCAAAAGGGGATCAGGACGAAATTAGCGGCTTCGACGGCGGCGGGAGCCTCGGTGCTGCGGCCAGGCGGCGTATCGATCAGAACCATATCGCAGTCGGCAGCCCGCGCCCGCTCAAGCACTTCTGGCAAATCGCGCTCGGTCGCAAACTGCACGATAGGCAATTGCCGATCGGGCTGGTGCTGGCGACGGCGACGCCCCCAGGCATCGGCATTCTGCTGGGTGTCCATATCGACGATCAGAACGGTAAGCCCGGCGGCGGCGGCGGCGGTCGCAAGGTTCTTGGTGACAGTCGTCTTTCCGACTCCCCCCTTGTTGATCGTAACGGCAACAGTTTGCATGTGCCCATGCCCCCTTTTGCAGGTGTGCAGTATTGCAGGCGAGCACCTGTGCTCACCTGCACATATGCACATTAGCACAATGAGTGGTTAATAGATCGTAAAGATTGCGTGCAATTGCTCGCTTATGCAGGTGTGCACGTCTGCACGCACACTCAACCAAGTCGGTTATCTTCATAGAGCTGAGATGCGGGGAAGCAGGTTACGCGGCACCAGGCGCTCTCAATTCAACGCACCGGCCTCCGCGAAAACCGGCATTGGACGCGAATTCGCCCTTCCAGTTTGCACATTTGCACTTGTGCACAATCGCAACAGTGCAAAGGCCTTCCTGTTCTGACATGCTCTCTTGTTCGACGCCCCCGGCGGGGCGGCGAATTTTCGCGCCGATCGACGCTCTCTCGTCCCGACGCCCTCCGAACATCGCCACGCGCAGAAGGGGGCAAGGGGATCGTGGAATAAGGGGTAGGGGCCCCTTTATGCCGCGAAAGCCCCTTGCGGCCTTCGAGCATGGCGATAGGCTTTTGATGTCGGCGCGAACCTAAAACAGGAAAAAGCGCGCCGTCAGGCGCTCCGTATCGAGTTGCGCGCCAGCGCTCCGCTTTGGTGCCGGTGCGACAAACCGGATTCAAGGGGGCAAAATCGGCCGCAGCCTCGAAATTCGCTCAGGAAGGCCCGTGAGGTGGGTTTTTCATGGGGCAGGGGGTGACGAAGGACAGATCCTTAAACGCTCCCAGCGCTCAAAAAACAGAACCTGCGGGGTCGTTTGAGCGCCGGCCTCGCCCCACCTTCTTTTCGCCAAGCCAGCGGCCTCTCGGCAATGCCGTCGGTGGTCGTGGATGAATCTAGGGTTCCGTTGATCCAACGCGCCCGGAGGGCGCATGATGGTCGTGCCCGCTAGGGCACTCCGATTAGTCTTTCTTTCCCTGGAGCTGGTGCAGTTTCAGGAGATTGAAGGCCGAAGGCCTTCCAAATGGGGTACGCGCGAAGCGCGTTCCGGATTCTGACTTCGTGCGGTGCTGGGGAAGGAAAGGGCTATCGAGGATCGGTTTTCAACAGGTTGTATGTGTTAAATATATAGTTAGATTCTGTGTTAAGGGCAAAAAATGGCCGCTAACTTATTAAAAAAATTGCGTAATTAGAGTCACCCGGTGGGCAAATACACGAAACTTGGTGTGTAGATACACGAAAATCGGTGTGTGAAAGCACGAAAGGGCCGCGAGGTGGGCAAAAGCACGAAAAGGCCCGCCAGTGTGTGAAAACACGAAACTTGACTTCGGTGTGTGAAAGCACGAACATGCGACTCAGTGTGTGAAAGCACGACAGTCGGAGGCGTATGAAAAACACCGTCGCAGAGCGCAGCCCATTGCTTCCTGATCGGCATCCGATCCAGGACTTTTTCATCTGCGACGTGACGGATGCGATTCCGAAGGACGACATGGGGTCGATGGAGCATCCCATCTTTTCGCTATCGACGAAGCCGGACACGAGCATTCGCGAATACGAGCACAACGGCGTCAAGCTCGCGGTCATGCCGAGTATGCTGGGGCTGGCGACGATTCACGACAAGGACATTCTGATTTACTGCATCAGCCAGCTTGTCGCGAAGTTCAACACCGGCAACAAGCTGCAAAAAGACCTTCATTTGAAAGCCTACGATCTCCTGGTGGCGACCAACCGCAACACGGACGGTCGCGCCTATGAGCAGTTGAAAGGCGCTCTTGACCGGCTGAGCGGAACCCGCATTCGCACGAACATCAAGACGGGAAGTGAAGAGGTTACGGAGGGCTTCGGCCTTATCGATAGCTGGAAAATCATCCGGCAATCGTCGTCGGGGCGCATGACTGAACTGCGCATATCGCTCTCTGACTGGGTTTTTAACGCCGTCGCCAACCACGAAGTGCTGACGCTGCACCGTGATTATTTCAGGCTTAGAGGCCCCCTGGAACGGCGCATGTATGAGCTGGCGCGCAAGCATTGCGGCAAACAGGACGAGTGGTCGATCACGCTGAGCCTACTGCGCAAGAAATGCGGCTCGCTGTCGAGTGACAAGGAATTCCGCCGCCTGGTCAGCACGGTCTGCGCCGAGGATGCGCGCTCAAGCCATTTGCCGGATTACGCCGTGAGCATGGAGGGCGACAAGGTGCGGTTCCTGAACCGTAACACCATGCCGAAGCCCGTCCCCGAGGCCGAAAAGACGTTGTTTCCGGTGCTCGATCCCGAAACCTACAACGACGCCCGCATCGTGGCCCCCGGCTACGACATCTATTTTCTTGAAAACGAGTGGCGCATGTTCTGGGTCGATAGCGGCAAACCGGAACTCAAGAACGTCGATGCGGCCTTCATTGGTTTTTGCAAGAGCCGCTACAAGCGCCAGCCAAACCCCTAGAACCCGCGCCGCGAAGGGCAGGGCGGCAGCCTAGTCGGCGAAAATCGCGGGCGGAGACAACAGGATTTCAGCCGCGTGAATGTTGCAGCGCGCATCGACCGTGATTTTCAACTCAAGGCCCATTTCCTTTGCGCGGCGCAGCGTCGGCATCAGATGGGGCGGGGCACGGTACAGGCTCGCCAGTTCCATGAAGCCCACCCCGTTCTTGGCGAGCCTGTCAACGACAACGGTACGTTCGAGAAGAACCGGCATGGCGCGCCTGCTACGGATCGTCTTTGAGACTAAGCACGCTTTTTCAAGGAAATGAACCTTTCCAATCCTTTGGCGCCAAAATCATTAGAACGTGGCGTTTGCAGCAGATATTTGCTATCCTATTGATGTATTGGAACTATAGCTATGAAACTTACGATCGAACTCACGCCTGAAATAGAGTCGCGCTTGTCTGCGCTCGCGGTGGCGAAAGGCGTTGATCTGGCGGAGATCGTAGAAGGGCTGCTTGAAGATTATATGCTGACGACAGGGGTATCCAGGCACGTTGTCGAACGCATTGTTACGTTATGGCGAGAGCCGGTTCCCGGGCGGCCGACCGCACCTGAGCTTTCCGACGAAGCCATCAGCCGAGAAAGCATCTATGAAGCACGTGGATAGCGGTACCCTCGAATCCTGACTTGTATCTTGACAAAACTACGGCTAAGCAGTATCATATGGATGATGGGAAATTCCAGTGGGATGACCGCAAGGCTGCATCGAACATCGTCGATCACGGTGTGAGTTTCGACGCGGCGCGTAAGGTATTCAAAGATCCTTTCGCAATCGATCAACTGGACGACCGCGAAGACTACGGCGAAGATCGATTCACAATCATCGGCATGGTGGACGGTCGTCTTTTATTTGTAGCCTACACCATGAGAGGCGAAAGCATCCGCATTATTTCGGCAAGAGCGGCAGAACCACTAGAGCAACGGAACTATCATGAAGAAAACGACTGAATCGAAGCATGATTGGAGCCGTCTGGACGCTATGACGGATGCCGAGCGTCATGCCGCTGCCCTTGCCGATCCTGACGCCCAACCCCTTAAGGCCGAAGATTTCAAGCGCATGAAGCGCACGCCGCAGGTGAAGGTTATACGCCGCGCCTTGGAATTGTCGCAGGAAGAGTTCGCAGAGCGTTTCCAAATTCCCCTTGGAACGCTGCGTGATTGGGAGCAGGGACGCAAAGACCCAGACGCCGCCGCCCGCGCTTATCTTGTGGTGATCGGGCGCAATCCGGTCGCAGTCAGCGACGCTTTGCATCCAGCTCCATGAGAGATCATTTCTTTTTGCGATGCTTCTTGGTCAGCTTGCGAACCGCCTGGTATTCCGCAACTTCGCTATAGTGCGGTATACCATGCGACAGCACTATTTCACTGAAATAGGCAACACGTTCGTAAGGCTCTCGGCGGCGCTGAGAAAAATAGCAATATAAGTGTGGGTAATTGTAAAATTCGTCGCCATTCCAATCGATATTCTCGATGTTTTCATACGGAATAAGGCCGATTAACAGCGTATTGATATCGCCCTTTTCACCGGCTTCGTAATTTGTGCGACGGTAGCTTTCACTGTCGCTATTCATAGTCAGCTCTGCCCATGTCAGAGCGATCTGTACGCCTCGATGGTAGGTGCCGACGAGGGCTCCACGAAACCAAGGCGAAATTCCTTTGTCGTCGGAGATTTCAGGGTACCTATCAATGCGACGTATATCGCGCACAATGACGTCGTGTCTAAGCTTCTTGCGGTGATTTTCAATAATCCAAGGCTCGACTTCGGCCTTCCACTTCTTGCGCAATTCGACAATTTGGGAAGTGGTCAGTATCCGTCGCTTTGGCCTGAACCTCCCCCACACATCTTTGAGCACGGAATATATAAATCCCGGCGCTAGATACTCAATCAAGCAGGCCTCGGACTCGTGCAGAGGTTAACGTCACCTGCCTTCGATTATCACAATCAGCCTCGATTAATGCCGCGTGTTTTCAAAAAACCGAGCAATTTTCTCGAATTCAACGCGGTCGTTGCCAAAAATAGAATTAAGAGGCCGTCGAGACGCGCCGATCGTTCTCGGCGCGAGCTTATTCATCAGAGGGCCGGCGGCACGCATTGGCGCGTGGGGTAATTGCAGGTCTAACACGTCTACCCCGCGCGGATCGATTATGAACAATTCCAGCCCGCCCTTGTCCGCTGCATCCATAATTGCTTGATTGATGTGAGGGTCGCTGAAGCTATAGCCAATGACCATAAGCCGCACGCGCGGCCGACAGAGATATTCGTCGAATTTTTGCCCATACCATTTGAGCAGAGGGTTCTGCGTTATACTTCCAGCCTTATTATCGCCCATAATAAGCATTCGCTCACCAGCATCAGTGTGCCAGTTACTTGATCCATGCAGCTTGTAATATGGCTGCAAGTTCGGTTTTTCTTTAAACATAGAGGGGTCAGGTGTTCTTGGAGCAATTTTCGCTGCGGCGTTTGGGTAGGGGGCAGTTGGGTGCAGGAACTTGAGTCCAGGCATTTGCCAGCCTAACCATCGGCGCGTTGGTGCAAGACTAACGTTGCTGTCGAGATAATGCTGCTCCAGCAGTAAATCTTGGTTGAGCGTAAATATGGCGTCGAACCGAACCAAAAAGTTTCTTACCAAAAAACCCGCCTCGGCTGACGGCTCAAATGTAGTCGTCGCAAACCCCGTGTTCATGGCGACAAACATGCGCGAAAGCGCATCCATAAATACATCTACGCTATTTTTGGTAATCGGATTGGGGGATCGCATATATTCATTTTGTAATTCGGCAAGTGTGGCCTCGAATCCACCCTGCCGGTTCTTCCAAAGTCTTTGCTTCAATCCTGTGTCAACGCATCCTAGCAAATATTCCATTGCCTCATTGGCAAGCCAACCTCCCCAATTGCGACTAAATCCTGCGCCGGTCAAAAGTACGAAAATCATTACGTAGCCATCTGTTGCGATAAGTCGAATGTATAAACCTAGGCGGCCTTTCTAAATCACGACGCGCTCTACCTCGTCGAGAGTCACCTCGTCGGTACGGCGATCATAGAGCTGGGTCGTGCGCGTCGAGCTATGGTTCGCCATGGCGGCAGCCTTTTCCAGCGTCCCGCCATTCTTGAGATACGCCGTGATCCCCGTTGCCCGAAACGTGTGGTTGCCGATCTTCGTCGCGATGCCGGCCGCCGCCGCGCGCCGGCCGATCATCTGATAGGCGTTGGCCTGGGGAAGGGGGGTTTCGCTCAGCTGGCCGGTGCCTCGCCCAATGGTGCGGAACAGCGGGCCTTTTGGATCAAGAGCAAGGCCGCAGCCGTCGATATAGGCGTGCAGATAGGCCTCTAAGTTGTGATGGCAGGGCAATTCGTGGCGCTTGCCGCCCTTCTCATGCAGCCGCACCCAGAGCCGGCGGTTCTGTACATAAACATCTTCCACCTTCATCGCCGACGCCGCACCGACGCGCGCGAATGAATACGCCATAAGGCCGATCAACGCGCGGTCACGCATGCCGATCGGCGTTGACACGTCGATGCTGTCGATCAGCGCGCGCGCCTCGCTCGCGTCGAGTACAGGCGTCTTGCCGCGCTTCACACGGTGCGACGGGCCGCGCACCGAATGCGCCGGATTCCGCTCGATGACATGGCCGGTCACAAGCCAATCGAAGAGGTGCCGGATCGCCGCCAGGCGCTGTTTCGCTGTCGGCGCGGAATGCGACTTCGTCAGTTGCTCGATATAAGCCGCGACATGCAGCGGAGACACGTCCGCAAGCGATGCGACGCCCGCGCTCTCGCACCAGTCGAGGAATTCACGCGTCGCCTTTGCATAGGCCCGGCGCGTGTGGGCGTTGCGGATGTTAGCGGCGAAGAATTCGAGAAAGCGAACGCCGGCATCGTTGCCAGCAACCGCCACCAAGGTGGGAATCGTTGCGGCGGGAGGCGGTAGGGGTGCAAGCCGATTCATGCAGCAACCCTTCCGACAAGCTCCGGCAATGTCGCGAACTGGAGGCCAAATTCTGTGCTGAGCCACGCTCTGTTCGCAGGGTCAAAAATAGACGCTCCTGTCGAGAGCGCACGATCTTCCGTGCACAAGATGTCGTTTTGATAAGCAATGTGTGCAGCTATCAACTCTCCGTCCGCCCACTCGGCACAGGCCTTACGAAACTTCTTTTCGTTGAAGGCTTTCTCCCGTGGTGCATTCCAGCCATCGAGCGCGTCGAACGCTGCCCTGCCTACCCCGCGTTTCTGCATCTCCGCATAACTGTCGATTTGGCGCTGCTCACGTTGCAACATCGCGTCTTTTGACTCTGGATCATAAATCTGAGGATCAAGAATTTCCCTCGGCGAGGGCAGACCCATCCATGCCATCCCGCGCAAAAGGCGAACACCGGAGGCTAACGCTGCTCTCAGTTTTTGAGCCTGGATTTCTGGCAGGCCCGGATGCTTCTGATCGTCCGGCCCAATCGAGAACGAAAAGCTTATCTTTCCGTCCACCTCGGTGATGCCGTTAGAACGAATGCCCATCTGAGGTTTTGCAAAGTAGCTTGCACGCTCGTCCTTTCTGATCGCCTCAATCCTAAAAGCCGCCTCGCAAATGAACCCGGCGAGCTTTCCTGACGACAGCGCGGCACGGATCGACGCGCAATCCAAATTGCCGGAATCGAAAATTCGCTCCCAGGCGTTGCTGTCGAATGTCACGCGCATTTTTAAAATCCATATATATGATAAAGAACATTATCACATATAGTACCATATGCAAGATCAGCCTTGCACAACCCATTTTTTAGCCGGCGGGCCGGCTGGGGTTAAGGCAAGGCCAGTTCAGGATTGGCGGTCGTCTTCGCGATCGTAGGCCGTCCACTCCACACCCCAGCCTTTGAACGAGCGGAAGCGCTCCACGCGGCGGGTGCGGCGTCGAAGCTTCTTCGGCCAAAGGCCATAGATGGTGAGGAGTAAGGAGACGGCCCCTATCGCAAAGCCGAGCCAATCCCGGATGTCGTGCGACATAGGGGAGTGGGCGTCTCTGTTTTGAGGCCAACAAAAAAGCCCGCCGAGGGGCGGGCTGTTTAGGACGCAATACGTCCCATGCAAACGGGTACTGGATTCGTTGGGTTTTTGGAACACCGCTCAACGGTGAGAATTTTCACAAATGCGTGACCTTGCGCCACCTAACAAGAGACTTGCCATGCGGCAATTTTATTCCAGGCGAACAGAACCGCCTAAACATGACCGTGGATCGGTCAGGATGGGGTGGCCCCGTGCTTTTTGGCACTGACGTCAGTACTGGCTACATTGCTCAGATAAGCCGCCAAAACTAATACGAGAAGCAGGATGCCGGACACAGCTTCAAAGCTGCACAAAATTTTCGCCCCTGCCGTGACCGGAGCAATATCGCCGTAACCTGTTGTGGTGATGGTCATGATGCTGAAATATACCGCGTCGCCCATGCCTCCGAGCGGAGCCTTGAACGCCCCCGACTCCCAATAAGTTTGATCTAAATAATACAACAACGCAAAATTCTCGACATTCTCAATGTAACTAAACCCCAACCAGTGCAGACGCTCAGTCGAGCTGATGCTGGTCGTCGATAATTTCCCGCTAAGCTTATCAAACGCATCTTTGTAAAATCCGTGAACAATCTCGCAAATGCGGGACAACGCGATCCCACCAATTAAACCCTGCGCCACTTTACCAAAACCGGTCGCTAATTGTGGGTTTAGTATTGTCACCAGAACAAGGGTAAACGCGTAAACAGAAAAGCTGCCCGACCACGCTCTTTGCAAGATCGTGCGGCCTGATTTCTTGAGCGGCAGTTTCAGAAGCGTAATAACGATAAGCGTTGGAGAGAGCGGGAAAAACAGCCATGTCCACATCGGCTTCCCAGCTCCTAAGGTGTCGCAGCAACAGCAGGAACAGGAGCCCACGGATCGGGAAGATCAAGGTCGCTGGCACTAATTTCGCCGGCACGCTCCATCAAGGCGTTGAATTTGTCTTCGCGCACACACGGGTGTTTGCCGGCGTGCAGCCGGCGGATCACAAGGTAAGGGTTATAGATGAGCGCATAGCTCATCGGCCCTGACGGCCCTTCTTTGACATCGATGAAATCGAGATCGGCAAGGATTTTCATGCGCGCGCGCCAGGTGCGCTCCGCCCGCTGCCCGGTAAATCCGGCATGGAATGCCATTTCGCGAGGTTTGGAGAGCGTCACGAAACACTCGTCGAATGCCCGGCACCACAGCTCAAGATACGTCGTCGAGACAGGTTGCCCCTCCGATAGGTCGTCCATGATCGACATTATCAGCGGCATAGTCCGAGGAATCGTAGTGAAGCCGTCATGTTTTTTTCGCTGCCAGATGAAGCCGTCATGAAGGGTCGGCCAAAGACGCGCACGGAGGTCGAGCTGCCGTTGCGCGATCTTTTTGCGCGGTTTCCGAACAATCGAGATCGCCGGCAATATGGTCATGCTTTCCGCTCTTGGGAGAAAAACGGCCGGGTTTGGAATCCGGCCGTCGTCAATTCGCTTCTGCGCGCTCGCCTCTGCATCAGGTTTGGACGCTGATCCTTCAGTCTGCTTGACGTGATGAAGAATGAAGCATTCTTCCCAAAAACTCAAAGGCTTAGATCGCGCTAGCAGACACCTAGGACGCTTATTTCAAGCCATCTTAGAACATGGGGTTGCAATTTATAAGGCACACTCACAGAACGACATGGATGTCGGGCCATAATTTTGTTGTGGAAATTCAATTCGATATCGCCGTGAAGCGGTACTCGCGGATGCTCAGATGCTCAGCTGCTCAACGGTGCTCATACGTCCTCGGCACCCGACCACTGCATCTCCCCCGCCCCCCGGCGAGACTGTTCGTAATCTCAGACGACGATCGCATTTCCGGCCGGAGAACTCCCAGCAGCTGAGCCGATCCACTGCCGCACGAAATATCCGGGAAGCGAGGCTCGATATTCTTCCGGACAAGCGAGTGCGTTGCCGGAATCCTCCCTCTCTGGCGACGGTGACGCGCCATTTGACGCCTTTTGGACGGGGCGAGAATGGCGCGATTCGCGGAAGAGGACTGTCGTTATGGATGCCGGAATTCTGACCGCCGCCGCTGTGGCCCTTACTGCCGTAACGGGGTTTCTTGCGGAGCTGCGCCGCTGGATTCAACCGAGGCGGCGCGGCGTCGATACTAGCTTGCCGATCTCCCCTCATGACCAGGCGGAACAGCCCCAGCACAAGCGCACACGCAATATCGACGCGACGGCCAAGAACGACAAGCACGCGGCGGGAGACCCGCTTGATCTCTAAAACCGATAGGCCAGGCCGACATCGCCATGCACGGTCGTGCCAAGATTCTGCGCGCCGGTTGTGCCGTCGATGCCGAAGGATGCCGAGGTGCGGTCGGTGAGATCGACATTCACGCGCGCGCCGAACTCGCCCCAGGTTGGATCGGCGTTGCCGGTCGGGATCGTCACGCCGTCGATGCTGGCGGCCATGTGAGACTGTGCGTTGACGGCGTGCGCCGCCGCGCCGGCCAACGTCACACTGAACGGCGCGAACAGAACATCTTGAAGGCCGACCGTGTAGGAACCGCCAAGGCGGGCCACCTGCATCCGCATGACCCCGCCCGCGACGTTCGCGTTGAACGGCCCACCGCTCTCGGTATAGCCGCTATATTGAAGGTTCTGCTGCCCGTACTCGCCATAGCCCGTCAACTGGTCGTCCTGGTCGATCGTCCAGGCGAGACCCAGGCGGCCATATTCATTCCAGGCGCTGCCGCTGGTGCTGCCGGAAGACGTGGCAGTTTGATTGACATTGAGGCCATAGCTGCGGCTGAAGGTCAGCCCTTCGTCGAGGGTCGTCGAGCCGCCGATTTCGGCATAGGGGCGCAGGGCATTGCCTTCGTCACCAAACGGATCATCGAGCGTATAGCGCAGACCCGCCGCGATCGTGGTGGCGTCGCCCTGGGTGATGCCGGGATAGTCCATCTGCCCATAGGCGATGCCGCCCAGCAGCGTCACATTGCGGTTGCTGTACTGCCCGCCCGCCATGCCCTCGGCGCTGCCGAACATGGCGTTGGCATAGGCGTAGTTGGAACCGTCCACAGGCCGGGTGAAGCCCAGCAGGTTGTTCGTCAGCGCCCGACTCTCGATCACAGAGGCCTGTTGGTTGGAGACCAGGGTCTGAACCCCGCCTTGCTGCTGGGCCATGGTGGTGAGATTGGCGCCGGGGGTGACGTTAATCGCCCCGGTAAACTGCGACGTATCACCCGCGAGAAAGGTATTCCCCGCCAGAGCGTTGATCGTGCCGTACCCCGTGATCGACGGGGTGAAGGCATAGGCCGACGACGTATGGTTGAAGTTGATCGTGCCGGTGCCGGAGCCAAAGGCCACGGTGTTAGCGATAAGGGTGCCGGGGGCGATTGCTGCGGAACCGGGGGCGGAGCCGATGTTGAGGATGCCAGTGGAGCCGGCTTGGTTGGCGACGCCAACGATGCCGCCTGCCATCACGGTGCCAGCATTAGCAATCGTCAGGGTGCCCGCGCCACTGTTGGCGATAGAAAATCCCTGCAAGGTGATCCAGGTCGCCCCCGGGCCGGTCACAGTCGCCGTGCCGACGCTACCTGCAAGATTGCCGATACTCGTCGTTCCGCTGTCGAGCACACCGCCGCCGGAAATGTTCAGAATTCCATCACCATATGCACCGATGGCGACGTTTCTCGTAGTCGTGACCTGACCTCCAGCGGCTATATTGAGCGTGCCTATACTGCCGGCATAAGCGCCGATGTTAAGGTCGCCTGAGCCGCCGACATCGAGCGCAACCAAACCACCATTTTGGACGGTCAGCGTACCCGCTCCATAATTTCCAACATTTAGACCGCCTTTGTTCGTCCATGTCGCGCCGGTGCCACTAACCACGGCCGTGCCGATCGAGCCGGCATTCAAACCGATATTGCCGGTCGAGGCGCTGACCGTGCCGCCCGTGCCGATTGTCAGCATGCCATTGCCACTGCTGCCGATAAAGAGATTGGCGGAGTTCATCCAAGTCGCGCCCGTACCGCTGACAACAGTTGTGCCAATAGAGCCGACAGCATACCCAATATAACCGTTCGCATCGCTGACCATACCGCCAGTGCCAATCGTCAGCAGGCCGTTGCCACTGTTGCCGACAATTAGGGCGCTGCTATTCGCCCACGTCGCGCCCGTGCCGCTGACAACAGTTGTGCCAATGGAGCCGACAGCATACCCAATATAACCGTTCGCATCGTTGACCTTGCCGCCGGTGCCGACCGTTAGCTGGCCGTCGCCACTAAGGCCGATATATAAACTGCTGCCGCTCGTCCAAGTCGCGCCTGCGCCGCTGATGACGACAGTGCCGATTGATCCCGCATCATTGGCGATACGTCCGTTTGCGTCGGTAACGGTGCCGCCGGTGCCGATCGTCAGCAGGCCGTCGCCACCGCTACCGCCATAGCTATTGCCAACATAAAGATCGCCTGTGTTCGTCCAGGTCGCCCCTGTGCCGCTGACTGTCGCGGTGCCAATAGAATTGGCACTTACGCCGAGATAACCTGTTGTATCCGTGATCGAGCCGCCGGCTGTAATACTGAAAATGCCGCCGGTTGCGGTCGTACCGTCATAGATGTTTGTAACCGTGCCGGCGGCGGAACTGATGATTGGGCCATCCGACGCGCCGGAGTTGATGACGGCAGTATCTGCCGTACCGGGAACGCCGCCGGTGCCTGTGCCACCCGACCAGTTAGTGCCGGTCGTCCAGTTGCCGCCGTTGGCACCCGTCCATGTCGCCGTCGCCGCAAAGGCAGATGCCGCCGGAAGCGCGAACGCCGCCAGCGTGATTGAAAGAGCTACAGAGCTTTTGCCCTTCGCAAAAATGATCCCTCCGCGCATAGGCGAATTGCGCCCAAGCCTGACAATAACAACAGTTATATTATGTATAATATGTTAAAGCCGCACCAGAGGCCATTTGACGCGGGTTTCTGAGCAGGGCGCTGCGGGCGTCAACGCCGAAAACATCAATCCTGCCAATATCTTTTAATACGGGATAGCGCCGCAAAACCTTGTCCGGCGCACAACCATCTTCTTGATTTGCGACGCGCCTTTTCGGCGCTTCGGATTCGTTTTGATGAGCAACGCACCCGTGCGGACGCAGAAGCCGCCCCTTGATCCGCAGGCCGTCACGCGATGGCTGAGCGCCTTCGCTGACAACCGCCCCTCGATCCGTTTGGTGCTGCTGATCTTCCTCTGGGCGGCCTTCGTCCTTTGGACGGGGTTTGAAATTATCGCCGCCGTCACCTCGATGCGCCGCGACCTGGGGGCGCTGCTTTTCTGCATCAATCTCTACAGCTTTTTTGCCGCCCTCCTTGTCGGCGTGATCGTCGCCAATCCCTTCGCCTGGTTGAACGGCAAGCGCCTGATCTTCGGCACCATGGCCTTCGCCATGATGCTGGGCCGCGTCGGCCTCGGCTTCGCGGTACCCTGGTTTCCGCCCTTGATGCCGATCGGCGCGGGATTGATCGTCGGCCCCTTCGCGCTGCTCTTCAGCGGCGGCGCGGTCATCCTGACGTTGTTCGTGATCTGCGGGTTCCTGTTCGGCCTGTTCGTCTCGCTGCCGGCGATGCTGTTCAACCAGCTGCTGCAATTCGACCAGAACCTGACAAAGTACAATTACAAGGCGCGCGGCCTCGCCGGTTACATCGTCCGCGCCATGTACTGGCTACGCAATGAGCCGATGCCGGCGGCTCCGCCCGACGACAGCAAGGGCGCGCGCTTCGCCACCTTCGAGGAAAGGGTCGCCCTCCATAACGCCGCGCAGAAAAAGCCCGGCTCCATGATCTTCGGGCATTGGGCGGAACGCGAACTTCCTTTCGCCCTGCATACAGACAAGCATGTGCTGGTGATGGCCTCGACGCGCTCGGGCAAGGGCGTTTCGCTCATCATCCCGCATCTGCTGCGCTATCGCGGCAGCGTCTTTGCCCTCGATCCCAAAGGTGAGAACGCCCGCGCAACTGGGCGTCAGCGCGCGCGGCTCAACGATCGGGTGCATTACCTCGATCCCTTCGGCCTCACCGGCAAGCCGCAATCGCGCTTCAACCCGATGTCGCGCTTTACACCGCAGACCATGGACGCCGACAGCCGGGCGCTCGCCGCCGCCCTGTTCGTCGTCCCTAAACCCGACCACTGGACAGATTCCGGCCAGCAACTGCTCGCGGCGTTCATTCTGTATGTCTATCTTTCACCGGACATTCCGCCGGACAAAAAAGACCTGCCGACGGTGCGGAAGCTGATCCTCGGCAGGGCCAGGCCGACTATCAAGGACATGCTCACGATCGAGACTGCCGACGAGCGTCTTCGCGATGCGGCAGTATCCTTCATGGAAACGCCGCCAAACGAATTCGGCTCGATCCTTTCGACCGCGCAACGCCAGACCGAAATCCTCGATAACCCCTTTATCGTCGCCTGCCTCTCGGCCTCGGGCGACGCGCCGGAGGTCGATTTCAAGCAATGGCACACGGGCACGATGAGCGTGTTTCTGTGCCTCAGCGCGCCGAAATTTCCGACCTTCAATCGCTGGCTGCGCCTGGTGCTGACCTCGGCGCTCGATGAGATGACCGACAGGCTCGCGCCGCCGCCGCTGCCGGTTTGTTTCATGCTCGATGAGCTGGCGACGCTCGGCCATCTGGAAATTGTCGAGAACGCGATCGGTCTCTCGGCAGGGTACGGCATCCAGCTCGTCAGCGTGTTCCAGGACACGGCCCAGATGAAAGACCTCTACAAAGGCCGCTGGGCCTCCTTCGTCGGCAATGCCGGCGTGCGCGTCCTGTTCAATCTCGATGATTTCGAGACGGCGAAATACTGGTC
>JAOTRH010024436.1:0-18257 GCA_034768845.1 Heliamphora exappendiculata | reverse complement strand
CAAGGCCAAACACGGCGCCACCGAACAAGGCGGCACTGAGATAGCGGTCGGGTTCCAGCACCGCCAGCGGACAGCAAACCGCGGCGATCAGGAAACCGGTGATGGCCACGCTCTGGCGCGCGAATTTGATGCGCCCGGTGCGGTGAATGATCATGTCCGAGAACAGACCGCCGCAAATGTCGCCCACCACGCCCGCCGCCAGCGGCAGGCTGGCGAAGAAGCCCATGTCAGCCAGTGAATAGTGCCGCGCGCCGTCCAGGTATTTGGGATACCAGGCCAGGAACATGTTGATGGCATAGCCATAGCAGAAATACATGCCAGCCAGCGTCCACATATGGCGGCTGCGCAGGATCAGCTTCCACGGGATGGGCGGCCGTTGACGGGGGGCATGGCCCAGGGCGGCAACAATCTTTTCCCGCTCGCCATCGTTGACGCCGGGATGATCGCTGGGCACATCGCGATAGTACCAGTACCAGATGCCCGCCCAGACAAAGCCCACCACCGCGAACAGGAAGAAAGGCGCGTGCCAGCTGTACAGCCCGATCAGGGTCGCCACCAGCACTGGCGTCAGCGCGCCCGCCAGTCGCGAACCAGCATGGGTGGCGCCCTGGGCAATGCCACGCTCGCCCGGCAGCATCCAGCGCGACAGTCCGCGGTTGGAAATCGGGAAGGCCCCCGCTTCCCCCATGCCGATCAGGAACAGGCAGATCATCAGCATCGTGACGGAGCTGGAAAAGCCGCTGATGAAGGTGAAAACCGACCACCATACCACGACGCTGGCCAGCGCGATGCGCGGCCCGAACTTGTCACCGAACCAGCCGCCCGGAATCTGGAACAGCGCATAGGCAATCGCATAGCAGAACAGAACATTGCCGGCGTCGGTGATGGAAAAACCGAACTGCTTCTGGATCACCGGCATGGCATTGGAGATCAGCACCCGGTCCAGATAGGTGATGAAATAGACCAGAACCGTGAGGCCGAGGATCTTGTGGCGCACCCGCGTGGGGCTGGCAGACGACATGGTGTTTCCTTCGCGCGGCGGTTGCGCGATCAGTAGGGCATGTCCGGCAGGTTGGCCGGGCGCTTCTGGCATTCGCTTTCGGCGCGGTCGCGGCATGCCGTCCAGATGGTGGGCACCGAGTTGCCGGATACATAGACGCTGTTGATGGTCTCGGTGTTGCGGATGTCGTCCAGCGGATTCTTGTCCAGCACCATCAGGTCGGCCACCTTGCCCTTTTCGATGGAGCCCAGGGTCTTGTCACCCAGCCATTCGGCATTGTCATGGGTGGCGGACTTGATGGCGTCCATGGGCGAGCGGCCGGCCAGCACCTGCAGCTGCATTTCCTCATGCGCATTGAAGCCGGGGAAGCGGCCATTGGGGCCGCTGTCGGTGCCCATGCCGGTCTTCACCCCGGCCTTGATCATGGCCTGGTAGTTTTCCAGCGCCTGGAACAGGGTACGGTCCATGTCCCAGAACACTTTCTTCTCATACGGCAGTCCGGGGAAGCGCGTCGGGCCCAGGATCACCGCCTGCTCGCGCGCCATGCTCTTGAGGAAAGTGAGCGTGCCGGGCGTCACGCCGCGGGTGAAGAAGGGATCATTGAGCCAGGGCATGACCGCCACGCTATAGGCCATTTCGCGCGACAGGGTCGGCGAGACCATCCAGACGCCCTTCGCCTTCATCGCGTCCAACAGTTCCTGGTCAACCGGCACGTCGCGCACCATGTGGGCGAAACCATCAATGCCTTCCTTCACCAGTTCCTTGGCGTCGGCCAGATAGAAAATGTGGGCGACGGCGCGCAGATGCTTCTTGTGCGCCTCATCGATGATGGCGGCGCTGACGGCGGGCGGCATCTTGACCGGAATGGTCTTGCGCTCGTCATCGACCCAAAGCTTGATGAAGTCCACACCCTTGGCGGCCTGTTCATCGACCAGCTTGCGGCCTTCTTCCGGCGTGGAGATCGGATTGGTCACCCCCAGCAAACCGCCATAGCCGCCCTTGATGACGGCGCCCCGGCCGGCGCTGAACAGCCGCGCCATGGTGGGACGGCTCTTGCGCTGCTGGTTGCGCATGTCCAGCACGAAATCCTTGTCGGTGCCCAGCACCTGCACGGTGGTCACGCCATAGGCGGCATACTGCTTCAGGTCGGCGGTGACATTCTCGGGCGTCTCGTACTTTTCGTCCTGGGTGACGCCCTTCATCATGCCGACATGGACATGGCTGTCGATGATGCCCGGCATCACGAACTTGCCGCTCAGGTCTTCGGTCCGGGCGCCGGCCGGCGCCTTCAGCCCGGCCATCGGCCCGACATAGCTGATCTTGCCATCGGTCATCACGATGGCGCTGTCGACCTGCGCCGGCGCGCCGGTGCCGTCGATCACCGTGACATGGGTGAGGACTGTGGTCTCCGCCAGGGTGGGGCTGGCTGCCAGCAAGGCGATGGCGGCAACGGCAAATTTCAGGCTCTGCATGATGATCCCTGGCTTTTTGAACTTTCACTTCTCTTACGGCACGCACTGGCGAAAAAAAAGCGCAACCGTGTGTTGCAGTGCGGCATGAGCGATCGCGGAGGCAAAAAATAACGCCGCCCGAAAAAAGCGGCGTTCGGACGGGTTTTTCCCGCCTTGGATTTCGTGTCCCCGTCCGGTGCGCCGGCTTTGCCTGTTTCGCGCCGTCTTCGACATGAAGCCGATAACTGTTTGATTCTTGTTCTGTCCCTGAAGTCCTGACTTCTGAGCGTTTCCTCGACCCCAGCGGGCAGTCTTTTCGCGGCCTTTTCGCCGTCTCGCCACCGCGCCGACACGGCCTCATTGGACCGCTTGTGACAAAGCTATGTCAGCAGACGGACGAACACAAACCTGTTTTGCCTGTCAGGGTAAAGACGCCTAACCTGTGACGCCATAAAGACACAGGGGGATGGCGATGAGTTTCTCGCGTCGCAAAATGATGGCGCTGACCACGGCGGGTGCTGCATTGCCGCAGGTCACATTCGCCGCCGATCCCGTGATCCCCGCCGCCACCATTGCCGCGCGACAGAACGCGCCGGTGATCCGCAAGACGGTCAACAGGCTCTACAACCTGCGGCCCGCGGTGATGGAGCCCAATGACATGCAGTTCGCGCCCGATGGTGATCTGTGGATCCTGGACCAGAAAGACCCCAACAAGGTCTTCACCATCGACGTCAGGACCGGTGCGGTAAAGGCCAGCGTGCAGACGCAAAGCATTCATGGCAGCGGCATCACCTATGGCGACAATGCCTGGTTCATCACCTCGACCAAGGTGTTGAGCGGCAATCCATCGACCCTGAAGGTTGACCCCAAAACCGGCGCCACCTTGAAGAAATGGGAAACACCGGGCTGGGGCATCTATGGCGTCTATACCCAGCGCACGCCCAAGCCCGGCGATTTGCCGCTGGCCTCTGGCGGGCATGGCGTGAAATGGGCCGGTGATGGCCAGTACTGGCTGGCGGTGCCGGCCAGCGGCAAGCTGTTCCTGGTCAATGCCGAAGCCGGCACCGCGGCGCGCAGCATCCAGGCGCCCACTGTTCGGACCCATGGGATTGCGCTGGAAGGCGACCACATCTGGTGCGTGGGCGCCGATGAAGCGGAAATCTACAAATTGCAGATGTCCGATGGCGCCATCACGGCCAAGATCGTGCTGGATAAGGCCAATGACCCATCCATCCACGGACTGGACATCAAGGACGGCGTGCTGTGGTATTGCGACGCCAACAAGGGTTGGGTCTGCAACCTGACCTGACTCCAGAAGAATAAACAGGGGAAGACGATGGATCGCCGCCAACTGATGACCGGCATTGCCGCTGCCTCCGGCGCCGCGCTGTGGACGCCGCCCAGCGCCCATGCGCTGGGTTTGCCCAAGGACAAGATCAAGCGCATCCGCTATTACAAGACGCCCACCGATGCAGCGGGGCGGCCCAATATCCACCAGCCGACCTTCAACCAGTCCACCAACATCGTCACCATCGAAACCGAGTCCGGCCTGATGGGCATTGGTGAGGGCGGCGAGCCTTCAACCATGGAACAGTGCGCCGGCTTGCTGATCGGCCAGGATCCGTTCCGCATCCAGGACAATTGGCAGGTGATGGAGCGCGCCTATTTCTATCCGTCGGGGCGCGAGAAAACCCATTCGCTGGGTGCCCTGGACGTGGCGCTGTGGGACCTGAAAGGCAAGGCGCTGGGTGTGCCGGTGTGGCAGCTGCTGGGCGGCAAAAGCCGCGAATATGTGGAGTGTTACGCGACCTCCTATGAAACACCCAAGGGCGGTACGCTGGAAGACGCCGCGCGCGCCTGCATCGCGGAAGGCTTTCGCGCCTATCGCACTGGTGTCGCCGAGAACAAGGAATTCGACCGCTTCCGCGCCGTGGAACAGACTATCAAGGATTGCGAACTGATCCGCAAAGGCGTGGGCAAGGACGGCGCCTGGGCCATCGACTTCCACGGCACCATGGACCCGGAAGACGCCATCACATTGGCGACCGCGCTGGAACCGCTGCGGCCCTTCTTCTGCGAAGACCTGATCCGCGGCGAGAATATAGATGTCTACAAGACCATCCGTCCGCGCCTGCGCGTGCCGGTGGCGGTCGGTGAAATCTATGGCGTGAAGTGGGAAATCTCACCCCTGATCGAACAGAACCTGATCGACTTTGCCCGCTGCACCGTGCCCAATGTGGGCGGCATCACCGAATACATGAAGATCGCCGCGCTGTGCGAAACCCATTATTGCGGCCTGATTCCGCACTTCACCGGCCCCATCGGTGAAACCGCGCTGGTGCATTGCCTGACGGCGACCAGCGTGATCGGCCTGATGGAAATGACCGGATCGGGCCGCCGCCCCTGGCCGTATCTGCCCGAAGCGTATGACTTCCACAGCGGCAAGCTGTGGCCCAACGAACGCCCAGGCCTGGGGGTGACGCTGGATGCGTCGAAATTGGAAAAGGTGGGCGACTGGACGGAGCATTATGCGCCCATCCAGATCAACCGCCGCCCTGATGGCAGCTACACCAACTGGTGATCAGGCGCGGAAGGCCGCCACGCATTTCGCAGCGCGTTCGGCAATTTCAGCGTCCGTGAAATCGGGCTTGAACAAATCGCTCCCCAATCCGAATCCCGCCGCGCCGGCCTTTTTCCATTCGCCCATGTTGCCGGCGCCGACGCCGCCCACGGCATAAACCGGCACATGCTTGGGCAGCACCGCCAGCATCGCCTTCAGGTGGTCGATGCCGCCCGTGGAGGCGGGGAACAGCTTCAAAGTCTTGGCGCCCGCCGCGACAGCGGCGAAGCCTTCCGACGGGGTGTAAAAACCCGGCATCACCGTAAGCCCAGCGGCCACGCCGTGCGCGATCACCGCCGGATTGGTGTTGGGTGTCACCAGCAGCTTGCCGCCGGCATTCGCAACGCGGTCCACATTGGTGGTGTCCAGCACCGTGCCCGCGCCGGTCAGGCAGTGGTCACCGAATTGCCTGGCCAGTTTTTCGATGCTGGCAAACGGTTCCGGTGAATTCAGCGGCACCTCGATCGCACGGATGCCGGCGTCGAACAGCGCCTGGGCCACGCCCTCCACCCGCGCCGGCGTCACGCCGCGCAGGATGGCGACCAGGGGCAGTTCGGCAAGAAGATCAGACATCGAGATGTTTCCGGATATGCACCAGCCCGGCCAGCGCGGCGGCATCGCCGTCGACCAGGGCGGTTGTGACATCATAGGGTGCGAGTGCGGCGGCATAAAGCGCCGCCAGCTGGGGGGTGCACACCAGTTGGACGGTGCCGGAAAGCCGCAACAGCGCGGCCGCCGTGGCCACATCCTTGCCCAATATCAGCCCCGACAGATAGGACGCCGCGTCCGCCTTGGGCATCTCGCCCGTCACCACACGGCTGCGGGCGCTGAATAGCAGATGCAGCAGGTCGGCCGGCTGGCGCGCCGTCTCGATGCCCAGCCGCAGCGCCGGGCCGTCCGCGACCTCGCTGCTGTCACGCGCCAGCACGCTGTGCTTGCGCAGCAGTTCGAACAGCTCGCCCGACAGCGCGGTCTGAAAGCGGGTCACCGCGCCATCCTCGACTTCGACCCATTTGGCATGGGTCCCAGGCATGCAGAAAATATGGCGGCCCTGGGCCAGCGCCGGATTCAGCCGCAAGGCGCCCAGGATCTGAACTTCCTCGCCACGCATCACATCGGGAGAACCGGTGGCGCCGATGCATCGCAATCCCGGCGCAATGGCGATGGCGCGGCCGTCATGCGTGAAGCGCAACGCCGCGCCGGCGATGGCCTCGGGGCGCGCCGGACACGGCAGATACGGTACGTCCTTCCAGCCGATGGTCGATCCCACCATGCCGCCCAGCACGGCGGGCAGCTTGCCGTGTGCTGCATCCCAGGGCGCCACCGCGGCCGCAAAGCGTTCGGCATGGCCGGGCACGGCCGCACCCTCGCCCTCGCTGCGCGCCTGCACGGCGCCATCGGCGTCACACAGATACAGCCGCAGCCGTGTGGTGCCCCAGTCGCCGGCGATGAAGGCGGGTTTGCCCATTCCCGCCTTCTAGCGAAGGCGTCAGTCCTTGTCGAACAGCTTGCGCAACGCGTCCTTGGCTTCCTGGCTTTCTTCTTTCCTGCCATGCCGTCCTAACGCGGGAACCCGGAAGGCAGCTCAACCGCTTTCCATGCCGATGGAAGAGGTCAGGCTGAAGGCACCATGGCGCTGATTGGGACGGCCGGTTGGTCGATACCGGCCAAATACAAGGGCGAATTTGCCGGCAGCGGTACGCACCTCCAGCGTTATGCGGCACGGCTCATGGCGGCAGAGATAAACTCGTCCTTTTATCGCCCGCATCAGCGCAAGACCTATGCGCGCTGGGCAGCCAGTGTGCCGGACGGCTTCCGGTTCGCCGTGAAAGTGCCGCGCAGCATGACGCAGGAAAGGCGATTGCAGGATTGCGACGAACTTCTGGCGCGCTTCGGTGACGAAGTCACCGGTCTGGGCAATAAGCTGGGCGTGTTGCTGGTGCAGCTGCCGCCCAGCCTGGCGTATGACGCCACGATAGCTTCTGCCTTCTTCAAGGCGCTGCGGAAAATCCATCCCATTGCCGCCTGCGAACCGCGCCACTCCAGCTGGTTCACGCCCGATGCCGATGCCGCGCTGCGCAAATCCAAAGTGGCGCGCGTCGCCGCCGATCCGCCGCGCGCGCCTGAAGATGGCGCGCCGGGCGGCTGGCGCGGGTTTGCCTATTGGCGGCTGCATGGCAGTCCGAGAATCTACTATTCGGAGTACTCCGATGATGCCTTGAAAACACTGGCGCCGAAGCTGGAACCGGAAGACTGGTGCATCTTCGACAATACCGCCGCCTTTGCCGCCACCGACAATGCCCTGATGCTGGCCCGGCTTACGGCCGCTTGAGGCCCGGCGTGTTGGGGGTGTGCAGCCGTACCGGCATGGCGGCCGGCCCCAGCGGCTTGGGCAGCTTGGTCATCGCCATGATGCTTGCGTAATAATCATGATCGCGTGCCGACACGCGCACCGTCACCAGCGTGCTGCCCTGGCTGATGCCCTGGACCAGACGTGTGCCTTCGCCTTCGCTGATGCCGGCTTCCGTCAGAACGCCCACCACGCCGCCGGCCGCGACGGCGGCGGCAAGCGCATTCGCCACCCATCCGGCCGCCACCACGGCGCCGATACCCGGCAACACGAAGGCCCCAAGACCCGCCAGCAAGGCCGCTGCGCCACCGCGCGACGATGCGATGATGCCGATATCGTCTTCCGGCAGACCGGCCGCCTTCAATTCATCCACGACGGCACGCGCCAGACTGCCATCGGCGTAAAGACGCGAAACCGTGATCATGCCATGCGCTCCGGACCAACGTCAGGGAACAGCATGCATCGCCTTATGTTCCAGTGCCGGAACGCTTTTTTGTCTCACAGGTTGTTGCTTCGCGTTCACACGAGGAACCAAGCATGGCACGCAAATATTCGAAAAAAGCTTCCAGGAAAGTCAAAAAAGTGATGGAGGAGCGCAAGAAGGGCACCTTGCGCAGTGGTCCCGGCGGCAAGGGCGGCAAGGTGACGGGCCGCAAGCAGGCCATCGCCATAGCCCTGTCGGAAGCGCGCAAGGACGGCGCCAAGGTTCCCAAAAAGAAAACCGCGAAGAAGACGCCCGCGAAGAAAAAGGCGGCCAGGAAAAAGACGAAAGCCTGACCGCTGTTCGCGCGCGCTTTGCGCCTACCGGGGCGCGGTCAGGCCCCGGTGCTGCAACATCGGGCCGGTATCGGGATCCTTGCCATAGAATGCCCGGAACATCGGGCCGTAATCCAGGGTGTGGCCGCGTGACAGGATCAGGTCGCGCATGCGGTCGCCGTTGGCGCGGGTCAGCCCGCCATGGCCATCGATCCAGGCATAGGCGTCATCGGCCAGCATCACCGTCCACTGATAGGCGTAATAGCCCGAGGCATAGCCGCCCGACCAGATGTGCTGAAAATAGCTGGAGCGGTAGCGGGTCGGTACATTGGCGAAATCGGTATGGGTGTCGTGCAGCGCCCTGGTTTCGAAGGTGTCGACATCCTGCCTCGGCGCACTGGCAGGCAACTGGTGCCATTGCATGTCCAGCTCCGACGCCGCAAGCAACTCGCCCAGCGTATAGCCCTGGTCCCAGGTGGAAGACGACTTGATCTTGTCCACCAAGGCTTGCGGCATGACTTCGCCGGTCTTGTAGTTGACGGCGTAATTCTTCAGCACCGATGGTTCCAGCGCCCAGTGCTCGTTGAACTGGGACGGGAATTCCACCCAGTCACGCGCCGCACCCAGCGAAGTATATTTGCCGGCATTGAACAGGGAATGCAGCGCATGCCCGAATTCATGGAACATGGTGCGCACATCATCGAAAGTCAGCAGCGCCGGCTGGCCGGCTGCGGGCTTGGGAAAGTTCGCGGTGTTTGTCACCACCGGCTTGGTGCCCAGCAGTTTGGACGCCGGCACAAAGCCTGACGTCCAGGCGCCGCCCGCCTTGTTGTCGCGCTTGAAATAGTCGGCATAAAACAGGCCGAGCTGGCTGCCGTCCTTGTCGATCACGTCATAGACCATCACGTCAGGATGCCAGGTCGGGATATCGGTGCGGCGCTTGAAGGTGATGCCGTAAAGCCGGGTGGCGGCATAGAAGACGCCCTTTTCCAGCACCGTGTGCAATTCCAGGTACGGCTTCAGCTGGGACTCATCCAGGTCGTATTTGGCCTTGCGCACCTTTTCGGCATAGCGTTCCCAGTCATAGGGCTTCAGGTCGAAATGCTGGCCGTCCTTGTCGATGGCCTCCTGAATCTGCCTGCCTTCGTCCGCGATCTTGGCAGCAGCCGGCGCCGCCAGGTCGCCCAGGAATTTTTCCACCGTGGCCGGGTCCTGCGCCATCTGGTCATAGAGGAAATAGGCGGAATAGTTGGGATAGCCCAAAAGCTGCGCTTTCTGGGCGCGCAGCTGCGCCAATTCCGAAATCAGGGCACGGGTGTCGTTGGCATCGCCCTTTTCGTTGCGCGTCCAGCTGTGGTCGAACAGGACCGCACGGGTGTTGCGGTCGGCCAGGTCGGCCAGCGCCGGTTGCTGCGTCGTGTTCTGCAAGGGAAGCGCCCACTTGCCGTCCTGGCCGCGCGCCTTGGCGGCTTCGGCGGCCGCGGCGATTTCCGCATCGCTCAACCCCGCCAACCTGGCCTTGTCGTCCACTACCAGCGCGGCGGCCTTGGTGCCGGCCAGCACCTTCTGGGCGAAGCCGGTCGACAGGGTAGCGATCTGCTTGTTCAGTTCGCGCAGCTTGGCCTTGTCGGGTTCGGACAGATTGGCGCCGGCATGGATGAAGCGGTTGTAGGTGATTTTCAGCAGCTGCCGCGACTCCGGGTCCAGCTTGGGCTTGCTGTCATGCACCGCCTTGATGCGGGCAAACAGCTTGGCGTTCAGGAAGATTGCGTCGCTCTCCGCCGCCAGCCTGGGCGCTTCCTCGCGGCGCACTTTCAGCAGGGTGTCGTTGCTGTTGGCCTGGGTCACCTGACCGAACACAGCCTCCACCCGGTTCAACATGCGGCCGGCCTTTTCCATGGCGATCAGCGTATTGTCGAAGGTCGGCGGGGCGGGATTGTTGGCGATGGCGTCGATCTCGGCCAGCTCCTGGCGCATGCCCTCTTCGATGGCGGGCTGGTAGTCGCTGTCCTGGATCTTGGAGAAGTCCGGCGCCTGCAGCGGCAAGGTGCTGGGCTGGTCGAACGGACCGGCCAGCGCCGGCGTGAGCATGGCGGCGATGGCAACGCACGACAGCAGGGCAGACTTCATTTTGAACCTCTGGAAAAAGAAGGAGCCGGAAGCTGACAGCTTCCGGCTCCGAAAGACCTAATTCTTGGCAGGCACCAGGCCGCGATGTTCCAGCATGGGGCCGGTATCAGGGTCCTTGCCATAGAAGGCGCGGAACATGGTGCCATAGTCTTCCGTATGACCCTTGGACAGGATCAGGTCGCGGAAGCGCTGGCCATTGGCGCGGGTCAGGCCGCCATTCTTAGTGAACCAGGAATAGGCGTCATCATCCAGCATCACGGTCCACTGATAAGCGTAATAGCCCGACGCATAGCCATTGGCCCAGATGTGCAGGAAATAGCTGGAGCGATAGCGCGTGGGCACATTGGGGAAGTCGGTGCCGGTGTCCTTCAGCGCCTGGGTCTCGAACGTATCCACATCCGGCTTGGCCGAGCCGGGCGCCAGGGTGTGCCATTTCATGTCCAGCTGCGACGCCGCCAGCAACTCGCCCAGCGAATAGCCCTGGCCCCAGGTGCCGGACTTCTTGATCTTGTCGACCAGCGTCTGCGGGATCACCTGGCCCTTTTGGTTGACGGCGTAATGCTTGAGCACATCGGGATACAGCGCCCAATGCTCGTTGAACTGCGAGGGAAATTCCACCCAGTCGCGCGCCGTCGCCGTGCCCGACACCAGCGGATAGGTCTGTGACGCGAACAGGCCGTGCAGGGCATGGCCGAATTCGTGGAACATGGTGGTGACATCATCGAAGGTCAGCAACGCCGGCTGGCCGGGCGCGGGCTTGGTGAAGTTGCCGACATTGTAGATGACCGGCTTGGTGCCCAGCAGCTTGGACTGGGTGACGAAGGTGTTCATCCAGGCGCCGCCGGATTTGTTGTCGCGCTTGAAATAGTCGAAATACATCAGGCCCAGCTGCGAGCCGTCCTTGTCGAACACTTCATAGACCATGACATCGGGCTGATAGACCGGGATGTCGGTGCGGCGCTTGAAGGTCAGGCCGTAAAGCTTGTTGGCGGCATAGAAGACGCCATCATTCAGCACCTTGTTCAGTTCGAAATACGGCTTCAGCTGGCTTTCATCCAGGTCGTACTTCTCCTTGCGCACCTTTTCGGCATAACGCTGCCAGTCCCAGGGCTTCAGGTCGAAATGCGCGCCATCCTTGTCGATCGCGGCCTGGATCAGTTTCGCTTCATCCGCCGCCTTGGCGCGGGTGGCCGGCGTCAGGTCGCGCAGGAACTTGTCCACCGCCGCCGGTGTCTTGGCCATCTGGTCGTACAGCACATAGGCGGCATAGTTCGGATAGCCCAGCAGCTTGGCCTTTTCGGCGCGGATCACCGCCATCTGGGCGATGATGGCACGGGTGTCGTTGGCGTCACCCTTCTCCATGCTGGTCCATTTGGCGTTGAACAGCTTTTCGCGGGTGGCGCGGTTGGACAGGTCGGTCAGCGACGGCTGCTGCGTGGTGTTCTGCAGCGGGATCACCCACTTGCCGTCCAGCTTGCGCCCCTTGGCAGCGGCCGCGGCCGCCGCGATCTCGGCATCGGTCAGACCGGCCAGTTCGGACTTGTCACCGGCCACCAGCGCGCCTGCCTTGGTGCCGGCGATCAGCGCCTGGGAGAATTTGGCCTGCAGCGAGGCGTCTTCCTTGTTGATCTCCTGCAGGCGTTTCTTGCCCGCATCATCCAGGTTGGCGCCGGCATGGACGAACTGGTTGTAATAGAGCTTCAGAACCTGGGCGGCTTCCGGGTCCAGGTGAAGGCTGTCGCGCTTGTCGTACAGCGCCTTCACACGGGCGAACAATTTGGCGTTCAGGAAGATCGCATCACTATGCGCGGCCAGCAGCGGCGCCACCCAGCTCTGCACCTTGTCCAGCGCATCGTTGGTGTTGGCGGCCTGCACGTCGAAGAAGGTCTGCGATACGCGGTCCAGCATGCGGCCGGATTTCTCCATGGCCGCGATGGTGTTGTCGAAGGTGGGCGCGGCGCTGCTGTTCGCGATGGCGTCGATCTCGGCGCGCTGCTGCTTCATGCCTTCGGTGAAGGCGGGCTGGTAGTCGCTGTCATGTATCTTGCGGAAGTCCGGCGCCTGGTAGGGCAGCGTGGAAGGCTGCGCAAACGGATTGGCCGCCGGCGCGGCGACAATCGCGGCCGGACCCATCAACAACAGGGACGCCGAAACAAACAGTGATGTGCGCAAGGACATATCCAGACCCCTGGGAAATTCGGAGGCGGATATTACAAGCCTTTGGCTGGCGCGCTAGATCGACCGGCCGGTCGCCCGGATCGCCGCCATCGCGATCTGCACATCCTCGCGCACCGCCTGGGTCTTGCGGCCCACCGCGACCACCGCCTTGACGGTGGGCGCATATTCGCCTGGCAAGGGCTGGCGCACGGAAGTTACCTTTTCGGCATCCAGTTGGACAGTCTTGCCGTCCGGACGGGTCAGATTCACAAGATCATTGCCCGGCTTCACGCTGCGCACTGTGCCGGTGACGCCCACGACATAGGCGCGGGTTTCGGCCGGCAGGCGGCCGCCCTGCGCGACCCGGCCGGGGCCGGCATTATAGGCGGCGAACATTTTGGGATAGCCGTAACGCCCGTGCAGCCAGTGCAGATAGGCCGCGCCCGCCAGGATGTTGGCGCGCGGGTCGAACGGGTCTTCGCCCAACTTGTGCGCCCGTGCCATCTCGTCCCAGGTGTCTGGCATCAGCTGCATCAGACCTTGCGCGCCGGCGCGGCTGACGATGGGTTGGTCGGCCGCCAGCACGGTGCGGCCGCCGGTCTCCTGGCGCATCACGGCGCGGATCCAGGCCTTGGGCACATGGAAGCGCTGCGAGGCTTCACTGACAAAGGCATCCCAGCGGTTCAGCAGCTGCGCCTGGGACATGCGATGTTCTTCGTCATAGACCGGCGCCGGCGCCGGCGTGGAAGCATCGATCATCAGGATGGGCCGGCGCACCGCATTCTCATGTGGCGCAAGATGCAGGTTGATGCTGGACAGGCTCATGGCCGCGGCCACGAACATCACGCCCAGCATCAAGGCGCTGGCAAAGGCGCGCGGCGATGGCCGCAGATCGGCAACAGCAGACAGTTCAGACACAGCGGCTCCTCACGGGGTCAGCAGTGAAATCAGGGAAATTGGGAATTGGCGGGCACCCAAACTTTTCAGTTGGTGCGACGAAACCATTCGGTTTGTCGCGAGTTGTACGCCCCAGCCTGAAAGCGACATAACTTTGCGCTGCGGCTGAATCAAGCAGCAACTTTCGGAACAAAAGTTCCGTGCCCAGGAAGCAACTTCAGGCAACCTGTTTTCAGCGATACAGATTTTCGGCCTGGTGCAGATGCGCGATCAGCGCCTTCACGTCACCGTTATTTTGCCCCAGCACGGCCGTGAATTCGTCGCGCTGCGCCAAGGCCAGCCACACACCCATCACACTCAGATCGACCAGCACGGGTTTGGCGCCGTCGGTGCGCACGCGGAAGTCGATCTGCATGGGCGCGGCATTACCGCCGGTCATCTGCGTCGTCACCACGAAATCCTGCGGCGCACGTTCGCGCGAGGACATCACCTTCAGCGACTGGCCGGCATACTTCGCGAAATAGGACTGATAGACCGCCAGGACATAATCCTGATAGGCGGCGACATAGGCGTCGATATCGGCCGGCGATGCGGTGGCGGCATACGTGCCCAGCAGGAACAGCGCCACGCGCTTCATGTCGCTCAGGTTCAGCAGGAAGGCGGCAAACCGCGCTTTGCGGTCTTCGGCGCTGAGGCTCCTGTCATTGAGGATGTCGAAGCCCTTCTGGATATTGGCGGCGACGAAATCCTCTGCCGCATTGGCGGCAAGGGCCGGAACGGCAGACACGGAAACAGCTGCGCCCGCGCCCAGCAGGAAAGAACGTCGTAACATGGTGATGATCCTTTGCCCGGACTGCTTCCAGTCCATGGTGCCCCTGCACAGTCCTATCTGCCGTAATCCCGCCCGAAATGTGGCGCCTTGAAAGCTCCATGCGGAACAGCCACTTGTTGCAGATGACAAGCCTGTCAGTTCTGGATCTTGCACCCATCAAACAAGGCCTGACGCCCGGCGATGCCCTGGCCGAAGCCAGGGCCCTGGCGCAACACGCCGAGGCACTGGGCTATCGCCGCTTCTGGCTGGCGGAACATCACAACATGCCGGGCATCGCCAGCGCCGCCACCGCGGTGGTGATCGGCCATGTCGCGGCCGGTACGAAAACCATCCGCGTCGGCGCCGGCGGCATCATGCTGCCCAACCATGCGCCGCTGGTGGTGGCTGAACAGTTCGGCACCCTGGCCACGCTTTATCCCGGCCGCATCGACCTGGGTCTGGGCCGCGCGCCGGGCACCGACCAGCGCACCATGATGGCCCTGCGCCGGGGCGGCAATGCCGACAGCTTCCCCCAGGATGTGCAGGAACTGATGGCCTATCTGGACCAGGGCAGCGCCGGTGTGCATGCCGTGCCGGGCGAAGGCACCAAGGTGCCGGTGTGGATCCTGGGTTCCAGCCATTTCGGCGCCCAGCTGGCCGCGGCGCTGGGGCTGCCTTACGCCTTCGCCTCGCACTTCGCGCCGGATGACCTTGAGATTGCGCTCGACCTGTATCGCCGCAATTTCCGCCCCTCGCCGCAACTCGCACAGCCGCATGTGATGCTGGGGCTGTCGCTGTGCGCCGCCAACAGTGACGCTGAAGCGCAATTCCTGTTCAGCTCCCAGCAGCAGGCCATCGTCAACCTGCGCAGCGGCCAGCCCGCAGCCCTGCCGCCGCCTGTCGCAAATTATGTCGAGCAGCTGGACCCGCGTTGGGCCGACACCCTGGCGCACATTACGCGCCTGGCCGTGGTGGGCGGACCACAAACCGTCAAGGCCGGGCTGGATGCCTTCATCGCCCGCCACCAGCCGGATGAAATCATGGTCACCGCCCAGATTTTCGACGCTGCAGCGCGGCAGCGGTCTTATGAAATCCTAGCCAAAGTCCATCCGCCGCAGGGGTGACACTGGCCCGCTTCCCTCCCCGCTGCTAAACTGTATTCAGAACAATAATCCGGGGGAAACATGCGGCATCTGACACTGGCGCTGGCGTCAGCCATGGCGATGGGCCTGGGTTACCAGGCCTGGGCGCAGACCCAGGCCCAGGCCACCGCGCCGGCCGGCAAGGCCATCATCGCCTGGGCCGCCAAGCCCGCCAAACTGCCGCCCTATACCGGGCCCAACAAGCTGGTGTACCGCCTGGCCGATGTGCTGGCCGCCCACAAAGGCAAGCCCAGCTGGTCGCAGGAGGTGTTCCTGAGCCGCGATTTCCAGGGCGACTGGATCCAGATGGCGCCGGGCGAAAAGACCAAGACCCAGTTCTATGCCGATGACCGCGTCTTCTGGGTGGTGCAGTCGGGCCAGATGAAAGTCACCATCGAAGGCCAGGAACCGTTCATCGCGTCCAAGCACTTCCTGGTGCAGGTGCCCAAGCGCCTGCAATACAGCATGGAGACGGCGGGCAGCGAGCCGGTGCTGTTCTTCCAGATGAAGCCCGCCGGGGAATCGCCTGACTATCCGCTGAGCGAAACGCCCACGCCGGTGAAGGGCGTGCAGTACATCCAGGCCGCCTATAGCGGCCACGGCGACTACGACAAGATCAACAAGCCCGCCATCGACTTTGAAAAAGACATCGTGGCGGGCGGCCAGAAGATTCCGGTCTGGATTCGCGACGACCACACCTATGTCACCATCCTGCGTTCTGCGAAGGGCGCGCCGACGCCGCCGGACAATGTCTGGGGCCACTTCCATGCCAACTTCCCGGAAATCTGGCTGATCGCCGAAGGCACCCAGCAGTTCCTGGTGGAAGGCGAAAAGCTGATCACCGTCACCGATGGCGACCTGATCAACGCCCCCACCGGCCGCTGGCATCGCGCCATGCCGTATGGCGACGGCCCGTCGACACGGCTGGCCTATATCCCGCGCCCCGACAACCTGCACTGGTACCAGCCGGAGCAGGCGAATGGCGGCGGCAACTGACATTGAAGGAGTTGAATGTGAAGACCCTTACTCTCGTGCTGGCCTTGGCTGCGCTTGCCGTGCCGGCGCTGGCCGCCGACTACCAGACCAATCTGGGGCCCATGCCGCTGGATGACGAAACCCGTGCGGTGATAGCCGGCCGCGGCACAGCCACCGCCAGCTATGACGGCAAGGTGCTGACGGTGAAGGGCAGCTTCCATGGCCTGCCGTCCAACGCCACCGAGGCGCATATCTTCATCGGCCAGTGGATCGGCGTGCCGGGCAAACCGGCGCTGGATCTTGCCGTCACCAAGGCAACCGAAGGCACCATCTCGGGCGAGTTGAAGCTGAATGCCGCCCAGGCCCAGGCGCTGAAGACGGGGCGTCTTTATATCCAGATCAACAGCGAGAAGGCGCCGGAGCAATATCCCTGGGGGCCGAAAGGCACGCTGTGGGGCTGGCTGTTCCCCGCACACGAGACCGCGGCGGCGGATGTGCCGCAACAGGGCCACTGGTTCATTCCCCAGCTCGACACGCCCAGGCACTAACCGATTTTGAGGACGATGATGTTGAACAAGACCATTCTTCTGGGCGCGGCCGCCATGATCGCCGGCGCCTTCGCCATTCCGGCGCTGAGCCAGGCCACCGGCCCCTTCACCCAGATCCAGGCCGACCGCGGCCGCATCGCCTATGCCGACAGCTGCGCCGGTTGCCATGTCGCCGACCTGTCGGGCACCAATGACGCGCCGGCGCTGGCCGGCAGCGCCTTCATCGGCGCCTGGAAGGGCCGCACGGTGCAGGCGCTGTACAACAAGATCAGCAAGACCATGCCGCTGGGCCGCGGCGGCAGCCTGGATGAAGCCACTTACACGGCCATCACGGCTTACATTTTGCGCGCCAATGGCGCGGCCGCCGGCAGTGCGGCGCTGACGCCCGCCACCAACACCGTCATCGGGTCCGTGGCCGACGGCAAGCCGCCGGCCGGCCTGAAGCTCGGCGCACCCATTACCAACATCGAGAGGGCGCAATCGGGCATGCGTGTGCCCGATCCCGGCACCACGGTCTCGGCCACCAAGTTCGGCCTGTCGCTGAAGGGCGACATCCAGAACTACAAGCCGGTCACCGAAGCGATGATGACCCATCCGCCCGACGGCGACTGGCTGATGTATCGCCGCAACTACCAGGGCTGGAGCTACAGCCCGCTGACACAGATCAACACCGACAACGTCAAGTCGCTGACCCTGAAATGGATGTGGTCCATGCCGGAAAACGGCACCATGGAGATCACGCCCATCGTGCATGACGGCATCATCTATGTCTGGGGTACCGGCAACACCATCCAGGCGCTGGACGCCAAGACCGGCAACCTGCTGTGGGAAAACCGTTTGGGTCCGGCGCCGCGCCGCCCAGGCCCAGGCCCCTCCACCGAAGAAACCCGCGCCATGGGCCTGTGGGGCAACAATGTGTATGTCAACACGCCCTATGGCATCGTCTATGCGCTGGATGCGCGTACCGGCGAACAGGTGTGGAAGGCCAATGTCGCCGACAACCGGCAGGTGGGTTCGACCGGCGGCCTGATCATCATCAAGGGCCGCGTGCTGGTCGGCATGACCGCTTGCGGCCGGCCGGGCAGCGACAATCACTGCTACATCTCGGCTTACGACGCCGCCACCGGCAACCTGATTCGCACCATCTGGAACAACGTCCAGTACACCGCCGGCACCAGCTACGGCGTGTGGGACGGCAAGAACGACGCCGGCGCCACGATGCAGGTCACCGTGCAGGAGGGAGCGCGGCTGCTGCGCGTTGAACCCGGGCAGAAAAGCCTTTCGAGCGCAACCCCTTTCAACCTTACCGATCTGCAGACCGGCGATCGCGTGATGGCGCGCGGAGCAGCCAATGCCGACGGCAAATCCCTTGACGCCACCATGCTCGTCGCCATCAAGAGCGCCGATATTGCCCAGAAGC